>JAPYZR010001803.1:0-19622 GCA_030522945.1 Trichopria nigra
ATTTTGTTATGCCGCAACTGTGCAACACTTGCCATTACTATTATATAATTGTAGAGGGCATTTAGCCCGTATATTTTAATAAACAAAACAAAACAAAACTAATTAGTACATTGAGGTCAATGCATGTTATTAAGTCCTTTCACATACATAAATGAGGCTTTTAAACCCTTTTGAAGATAATTTTCATGTTTCTTGTTCTTGTTTAATTGGTTTAGACTCTCCTATTGTTAAAGCTAGCAATCAATTCGTGAAAATGCGAATGTTTACATTATCGAATTAGTTGTCATCGATTGACTGTTTCCTTCAACATTTTCTTCCTGTCTTATCAGCAATACACTAGTTTGAAATTATTAAGTTTTCAAAATATGACTACTGGTATATTACAAAAATTGTATTTTTAGTTCATTGAGTAATATTAAATTTGACTTTTCTACGTATATTTGGTATTTGAACTCTCGTTCCCCATATATTTCATGAAAAGTCTTATAATCTCATTAATACCTTACTGTTTATTTATTTTGAAGAACATTTTGTTCTATTCGAAATATAGAGTAAAGATGGGAAGCAAATCTTGCGAAATAGTTCAATTCGATTTATTTGAGTGCATTATTAAATACAGTGATTCAACATGCAAACTATTACAATAATTATTTTGTTTTTAGATTTTCGCATTCAGAAAGGACCTAAACCTTTAGAGAGGAAGTCCTTTTACTTGGATATAAAAAATCATGTCCTTTCTGCTAAGTTAGAAGCAAAAATCAAAGAACTCGGAGGGGTAAGTTTTTATTACTTGGCTGGTGAGGTATTGCGAATGAGAATTGTAGTGTGCGAAAAGTAGACATTGAAATAGACAATATAGAAAATGATTTTATAGAATTACTCGCACTTAACGCAGAACAATGTTTCTTTTCTAATCTAATTTTTTAATAATAATAGATAATAACAATGACAATAATGATAATGAAAATAATGAAAGTAGACATATATATTTCCTTTCTCCATTCTCTACAAACAACATGAAAATATTACCTCAATTTATTTGTGCATTTATACCGATCAGTTTTACTGAATCTTGTATTATTTATAGTTTCTATCTTATTTATCTACATCATTAAGTTTTTACGTTATTTTCATTTAAAATTTGAAATTAACTGTAAAGTGACAACTTGTTTAGGAATGCAGAAAAATACGTGTTTGTCTTAGGAATGAAAATTATAAGTCTGTTATTCAAGGTGCTTGTGTATCAAGTTAGTTGATGCAATTCGTGCTATAAATAAATCACGATTATGCTAAACTATCGATTTCCTCTTTTTCTTTCTTTCTTGATTGTGTATCTTTTTTTATGTTTATTTATTTTTCTTTTATTTAATGGACAGTTTAAATATTAAAATATTCCTCTAATCTCTAGTTTCATTTTATTGGTCACTGTTATTGGAGAATGAAAAGTTCGCTTTAAATTGGAGACACAGATGACTTTCGCACTTTCTATCCCTGAATAAAGATAAGATTATTATTATCGTTATCATTATTATGCATGTCATCATGTTAAAAATGGAAATAATGAAATAATTGTATAATATGTTAAAATATAATTTAAAAAAATGTTAAATATAAAGGAAGAAAATACAATTTTTATGTTCTTTAAGAGCGTGCACAATCGTCTTTTATCACAATCAGACCTAAAATTGTTCTAAGACTAGATTATGAAATTATCAATTTCCAGTTTCATCCATAGTGTAAATTTTAAGTTATGACTACATATATTCGGCACAATTGTAATTTTTCAATGAAAAGAACTGCAAGTTTTGTTAAAACGTATAAATTGTTAAATTCGAAGCATTGGCATTGCGTGAAATGAAGTAAATGACGTTAAGAGAAAAACAATTGTTGCTACACTGAATGAAATGCTTTGAAAAGGAAAAAGTACTATTCTTTATTCTAAAAAGAACTCTAATCTATCAATGTTTTATTATAAAATTACTTATAAAACTATTTTTAATTTTGTTGCAAAGTAACTTTTAAGTTTAAATGTTCAATAACATAAATATAGTATGTATTATTTCATTTTGTAATAACGTTTATTAAAAGTATCTAGTTTTTTTTTTGTCCGTATGACAAAATGAACAAAGATGAAAATGTATTGTCCGAGAAAAGAGGTCATTGACCTTGTTACAAATACTATACATGCTAACTCTCCTATTTTGAATATGACACATTTTAAAATGAACGAAAGCTGGCAGTTTTGTTAATAAATGAGTCTTCTTAAAGGACTTCTGTATGGAATATTAAACAATATCTAAACATTTTTGTAAAGTTTCTTGAAATCAATACACCCAAAAAAGATTATAATTTACGAATGCATACATGCAAAAAATTTCAAGGCTTGAATGAGTAAACATTACGTAGAAAATGTCAAGTACGATATTCCTATTGACAACTAGAAATGACAATGAACCGTTAATGTCTTAGAACAATGAAACCTTGATGCGTTTTATTCTGAGATACAATTTTATAAATTTTGATAATGAGTAAAACAAACCTATTATTTGATGTCTTGAAAATTGATTATTTTATTATACTACTTTGACGTTTAGAACATCTTATTTCTTGATTCGTTTAAGTAATCGATTGTGCGTACACTGGATGATCAATAAAGACCACGTGCGAGAAGAGAGTACAATGTGCTCATTCTTTTGATTGCTACTATTCAATTCTATATTTTATAAAATGAAAATATATTGTCTATTTTAAATTGTCGACGAAGGCATGAATGCTACTTAGAAACTGCTTGTTTGCTTTAAATGCTATGCTTGAATAACTTTCTCGACAGTCCATCGAGCTCCTTGTCAAGAATAGACGGTGCACCATGGATAACATTGCAAAACACGTGAATTCCTCCCTACTTTATACACGTAGTGCGAATCTTGTCGGAAGTCCCCTTCCTGTCAGAAAAATAAACATGGGGCGAGCGCACCGCACCGAGAGAGAGAGAGAGCGAGGGAGAAACGAGAAATCATACAGAGCATATAGCAAGTATATACGGGGGTGCAAGCGGGACAGGGTGGAATCGAGTATGGATATAGAAAGAGAACGAGAGGGAAAGTAGGAAGCCGCCAAATTTCGTCGCGCGCTCGAGCGAATCGACTCCATCGTGATCGCACCGAGACGCCCCTGCTGCTGCTGCTGCTGCTGCTGCTGCTGTTGCCAGGCTGCGCGTGGGCTCCGCCCTATAAATTCCTTACGTTCGTTCGCGTTCCTGGCGACACGACGTCGTGTGGCATTCCGCGAAAAATCATACCGCTTCGATGGCAGGAAAATTTCGCTGAAAAGCCGTTCTCCAAGCCTGCGTTTTTCTTCTCTCTCCCTCTCGGGCTCTTTCGCCATCTTCCTCCCACCGTCTCTCTCTTCGTCTTGCCCTATACAGTCCAGGACACTGATATGTATATATAATATCATATATATCAGTGGTTGAGTGGTCCAGAACTGCTCCGCCGCAGTCCCCTCTCGCTCTCTCGCTCTATAGGATTGCACGATTCGAGCCTGCTGTGTTGACAAACATTCGAAAAGCCATTGGATTGGCCGCCATGTTGCGCGGGCGTTTCGAAGAGCGGGCGAGTCAACGTCAGCGGGATTTTTTTTAATCCATCGAAACCGAACCGTGACTATATGCGTATACATCGGCGCAACTGGGACATGGCGAACGAGAGACGGCGAGTCAAGCAAGATTCGCAATTGTCGCCGAGTGTCCGCGGGGAAAAGTATGTATGTGTAACGGCCCCGCACTGATGTGCGGGCAAAAAAAAAGTTGAACTTTTCGCGCGCCTCCTCCTGATCCTCGCGCCGCCGCGCGGTCGACCTCCGAGTCTCTTAACGGCGGATGGCCATTTTGTGTGTGACAGTTCGGTGCGAGTGATAGGCCTGCGTGACGCGATTCTCTCGGTTAGCATTTGTCGTTGTTTGTACGGGAAAACGAGAAAAACGTAAGGACTCGTCGACGAGGAAGATCCTGGGGCGTGTGACCGCGAGGTACACGACGGCGAACATCGGAGAACGGGAAACGGGGGCGCGGAGGCCGCGAGCGGGATCCGGAAGCCTCCTTGGAGCGGACTATGTCGTTGGGCGCGTTGACGAAGACGGTCTGCCTGCACGGATTCGGGGCGAAATGGGCGAGGCTCCACCGGTAGGCTCGGGCAAGACGATCGCCGCTTCCTGGTGAGCGTTCCAACCACCACGTGATGGCATTGTTCCGCGGGGGGCGCGCTTTTATCATAATAATAGGCACCAAAGCTATGATGAACGTATTATTGGCTCAGTGATATCTCCGGTCGCCGTCGCTTCCTCGGGACAAATCGCAACGGCTTTTTAACGGTACGTTCGCTTTGTTTACAGGCAATCGAGGTATTTTTAGTTCGAAGTGTCACGCTCGTGGTGAGCGACCGCTCGGACAAGTCCAGCCAGGCGAGCGCTGATAGACGCAAATGGGGCTACGCCAGCGGAGGGAGCGGGGGTCCCCCCTCGCTGAGGAGTATCGAGGCCCCAACTCCGACTCCGACGCCGACGCCGCCGACGCCGTATCACAGTGTTGAAGGTCCTCTATCAAACTCGACTAATCAACGGGGTCAAACTGCCCAAAGATCTGTGAGTATCGGTTGACCAACCGTCGAGGCAGGTTAGTGTTGACAAAGAGTGTTTGCGGTATTCTCATTGCGCAATGACGTTCGTAGAAATCGCGAGTGGATGCAATGTTGGAGCGTGCTCTGACACAGCCTCATCAGTGTTCCGTGGATCCAATAAATAACGCCATCAGCTGGGGCATACCCATCTGGCATACGTTCGAACTGCAAGCGTGGCTGGAAAAAATTTGTGCTTCTCTGAAGGACACGAACAATCTTAAGCGACAAAATCGAATTGGATCGGGCAAGGATCTCAAGGTCAAACACCTTAAGGAGCCGTATATCAAATTCGAGTCTTATCGAAGGTGAAGATTTTGTTACTTGTTAATAATAAGTTGTAGAGAATGTGTTGGTGACAGTGTCTTAGGCTAGATTTTTGCAATATCAGTATTCCGAATGAAAATGTTTTAAGGTCGTTTTAATAATGTGTTCACTTTGAGAACCTTGTTGAAGTTATAAATGTGTCGAATTTCATTTATTACTTATTTTTATTTTGTGGTGATTTAATTGCTACTGGTTACAATAGAAAGTGCACAGTGCGAATAAAAATGAAATTAAATGTAGTTGGGATAAGAGAATTTGATATAACGCTAACATTATTAACTACAAAGGATATAGAGAGGAATTATTCATATTGCAATACCATAAAGTACATTCCATTGTCTGGAAGTGAAATTTGAGTCAGTACAGGACTCTTGCAAAGTTTTGACAGTTATAGATGATACCATACTGACATGGAAGATTTTGAAAAAGTTTCTTTGAATGTCGCTATGTACTTGCTTAAAAATAAAATTAAAATATATTGACTTCATATTTCGTGATTATGTCAAATGTCATTATAAAATCAATGAGGCTGCTGAAAATATAAAATCATAACAATACATGTGACACTTGAGCGATGAATTGAAAATTAGAAATACATTAATATAGTTGGAAAATATTTTCAATCGGAATGTTGATATGTACAATATAACATTAGCGTGGTCTATAGAAATTATCAATTACTGGAAGTAATAACTCAAATAGTATTTGAATGATTGTATGATATCAAAAGTCATTACCTAGAAATAATTTTAAGTTAAATGAACTTTGATTACATAGATTTTTCATGTATTATGAAGCATAGAACTGAAATAACTGTAATCATGTTTGAATAGTACAAGTTTGTGCTTTATGTATGTCATTTGCCTCGCAAAAGTATCTAGGGCACTCATACGTAAAATAAAGACTTAATCAGTCAGTAATAATAATTTTTCTATATGCATCGGTACGTACATTTTGTGCGATAATAATTACGTAGATCCTATTTTAATACTTGATATTCATGTATCGGTAATACGATATGTGATGAAAATTATTGTACATTCTGTGAAGTGTAGATTGAAACAAATTATTGAAAAATTTTTGCTTTCTTTATAAATGAAACTTTAAATTAGATTTATTTTTTGTTTTTGTTTTTCTTTTTTTTTTCATGGTGTTTACAATAATGTGTAATGTGTAATTGTAAAGTGTTATTAAAAAGAAATGCAGATTTAAAATTTTCTACAATTATCGTAGCTATATCATTCTTTAAATCGTTTTTTCATTTTTGTAACTACAGAGAAAGCAGGCCTGTGTTTCTTGAGCTACAATCGTGGCCAACGTTAAATTTTGACGGTGATCCAGGTTCCTGTCCGTTCGATGTAAAACGTCGGGAAAAGAAAGAAAGCTTTGCTGTGCTTAATAAGGAAATCAAAGAAAATAAGGAAAAATCTTATCCTTCAAATATACCAAAGGTTTGTTTAAAAAGAAAATTGTAGACTCTTATTTAATTGGAAAAAAAACGTCTTTAGAAGAACTGTATTTCATTACTTGTAATAGAAATAAATTAGAAATATTATAAATATAATAAATATAATAAATATGAAATTGTTTACTCTTTGACAGGGCAAAGAGATGACTCGTAGGCCTCGTGCCACAGCAACTCGCGCTCGAAGGACAGAACACGCTGGGTACTGTGAGATCTGTCGAATCGATTATCAAAATCTCTCCAAGCATCTTCAAAGTGAGCAGCATCTCAACTTTGTCCGCAATGATGCCAACTTCTTGGCACTGGACACTTTGATCAGTACTGGAGCAAGTGTTGAAGCGTTCCTAAAACTGAATAGAAACAAAGATGTCAGGTAACTTTGACTTCTTTGGTTGTATTTTCTTTTTTTAGTTTTATACATATTTGTTAATTGTAAATTGAAAAATATTATAAAAATGTGCATGAAATATATATATCTTTTTTTAAAACTGAATTTTTTTTTTTTTTTTTTTTTTGTTTATCAATGCAGGTCCTTTTTTATACAATTTGGGTATTTGATATTTCATTACTTTTCTTTCGTATTATGTGAGTTATTTTGTGTTAAATTATGATCTTTGTTTATCAGTGTAAGCGACATTTATGTCCTTATAAATAAAATGTATGAAGTAATGTGTCATGTAAAATCATTATACAAAATTTAAGTAACATAAACGCTATGAACTAAAAGTGTTAAATCTTATTTTGTACAGCGCTAAAAACTGCAATCCGTTTACCAACGGAGATCACAGTCACATGGCATCGGAAGAGAAAGAAAAGTCGCCGAAGGGGGACTTGAAAAACTTTAGTGTCGTGGATGAGATGAAAATGGTGCAGTGCAATGGTGCGCGTAGGAATCTTAACCTTAAGCTAAGTTCTCCGCACAACTTGCGTACTCGTTCTAAGCCGAATGCAACAAGTAACCACGGGAGTGGGCACTTGTTACGTTCTAAGAGCAGACCTATCAATGAGGTCGAAAAGAGTGAGAAATCATTTGACAAATATACGATCAAAAAGCGCTCCAAAGGTACTATTTGGATCGAAGAAGAAGACGACGAAGAAGAGGGAGAGGAAGAGGAAGAAGAGAAGGAAAGAAACCAACAAGAACAGTATTTGCAGAGTCCGAAAGAATCAGTGGATAGACTTACATCTGAAAAGGGTAAAACCAATCGGCTCGTGGGTGCAAACAATTATGCGAACAACGAATCTGTTGAGGCATCAAATCTTAACAGTAATGGGGCGTCTCCCGATAGTGTCAATCGTGTTCATGACTGTGATGTAAATAAAGGTGCGGTCGAAGACGTTACCAAATTTATCGGAATAGGATTGAATGAGTGTAAACTTAAAGTGAATGGTTTTGAAAAGACCAACAAAGAGCTTCCTCATGGTGCAAATAAAATGTGTGTCTCTAGAGTGAAGGATCTTGATAGACTGTCGTACGTCGCGAATAAATCCAACGAAAATTGTGCAGAGACACATCCTAACGGTGTTTATCAAGAAGACTGCCAAAAAATGTTGAAACTTTCAAGTCCAGGCGAACGACCTAGAAGTACTAGGGGCAGAGGGCGGGGGAGGAGTAACAGAGGCAGAAATCGTTTGTCCGTTGAAGAACGTTTAATTGAAGACAATCGAGCTTATTATAAGGTAGAAGTGCTGGGAAATAAACTGAGATCTAATGCCATTCCGTTCGGGTGCGGATCTGTTTCCTCGCTATCTAAAGAAGTTCTTGACAAGCCTAAGAAAGAAGACGCTCCTTCCAGTGAAAAACCAGTAGTAGTTCGATTCAAGCGAGTGAGGAAATCTGAACTGTCATTACTTAGTGATGAGGCTGAATCTTTTATGTTCGGTGAACCACGTAGGGATGATTCTAGCGAAGCGAGCGACGATGAACAGAGCAGCGTATTACCTAAGGACACGGAAAGCGAACTTGACGAAACAGCTGCAGTGCGTCCTGCGAGTTCGCCGATTCCCACGAGTTCTCCACAGAAACAGGAAATTGTTGAAGAGGATTCACAAGATTCTGCTACAGTGGGACGAGCAAGGAAGAGAAGGCGCACCCAAGCTGAAGCTCTTATTATGGATAATGCTGATTACTATAAATTCGAAACTCCCGGAAGTCGGCTTAGGTATCAGGCACCGATCACAGGTATTCGCGAACCGTCGATCGCGAAAGAAGTGGCACCTGCTACACCGCCGCCTCCGCCACCACTACCGCCACCATCACCGCCCAAACCTCCACAAGACACAGAAGCGGCCGAAGAGGAGGTTCCAGAGAAATTTTATCCGTCCAGACCATCGTTAGAAGTAGAAAAGATGCAGTTTTCCTTTGAGGCGGTACCAAGGTCAGAACCTTGGTATCAGACTTACCAGCGACAAGACGATGGCGAAGAGTTTTGGCACTACTTCAGTGAATCAGACACAAGAAGGCCTTTTGTACTTCCATACGAAATCGAAAATTTTCACGACATTCTAAACAAATCGCTTCATCGTGGGGAGCCGAGCAGAAGGCGAGGTAGAGGAAGAGGATCGCGTAGAGGTGGATTGGGCAGAGGGCTAAGCCGTTTGCCAAGGAAAAGTCCTCGTTGTCACGCTTCTACACTGGCAATTATGTCAACCATTATCCGAAAGAGAGAACAGCAGCAGCAACAAACTACCATAAGTGTCATCCCAGAAGAAAGTCCAACAAAAACAGTCAGCGAGCCAAAATCTGACAAATCTGACAAATCTGACAAAAAATCTGAACCAAAATCTGATGTCGATGAAGAGCTGAAATTAATGGCAAAAAATATAGACGAAATGCTTTGCACAAAGGAGATAGACGATTCTTTTGAACCAGACATGCTTGAGCCACCTGAAGATCCTATAATCGAACCGGATTTACCAAAAGGAGCACCTCTGAATCTACTGGAGCTTCTAGAAAATTGTCAAGATATTACAAATACCCTAGAAAATTCATCTTGTGCTAGTTCCGAATGTGGCGAACAAAATTTCGAATTTCCAATGAGGCGGCGGAAGAAAAAGAGGAAAAACAAAACTGGATGGCCTGGAAAAATGAGAAGAAAACCACCTCTCCGACACATTTTAGGAATTTGCGGAAAACGTTCCGAAGTCGAAGCGGAAAAAATATTGACAGAGGATAGTAGATGTGTCGAATTACCAGAGCAACTAATATCTAATCAATTTCATGATGATGAAAACGATAAGCTCATGGAATTGACTCAAGTTGAACCTGTTCCAGATCTCCAGCAAGTTGACTCAGAGGTGTTTAATCTAGCGCATAATGATCATGATGTGGAAGATAATGAGCAACACAGTATTGAGTATGATAAAAAAGAAAACGATAAGGAAGTCGAGCAGTTTACAATAACAGAAGAACAGAATGATAGTAATAGCAGAATCCTTGAATGTGGCATTGAAGATCAAAACAATGGAATTGACAAAGAAGAGTCCAAAAGACATCCGTGCGACTCAGAGATTTTAGATGCTGCACAACAAGAAGATTTTGTCAACGATGAATCTCAGAAAGAAATAAGTGCAGAAACTAATGATGCTGGTCCGAAGAAACAGCTTTCGAAAGGTGAAGAGACTCCCAAGAAAAATTCTTCAAAGAATGAGGAGACTCCAAAGAAAAGTCCGTCAAAATCTGAAGAGGCACCGAAGAAGCAGTTTTCAAAGAGCGAGGAAACTCCAAAGAAGCTGTATCCGAAGGGCGACGAAATATCGAAAAAACAGGTTTATAAAAGCGAAGAAACTCCTAAGAAAAATGTTTGGGCGGGTGAAGAGACGCCCAAGAAAAATACAAAACCTGAAGAATCACTAGACAGAACCCTCTCGAATATTGAGGAAGATTCCGAAACGTCGATTACAAATGACGAAAATCAAGGGCCTTGCAGCAAGGACGCGAATGCAATAATTACATTAGAAAGGCCAACAAAGATTACTCGTAAACGGCAACGAGCGAGTACTGTGTCGTCCGATACTCACGAGTGTCACGTTGAATACGAAAATCAGGACAGTACTACACCGATGAAGGATACAAGTACAGACTCTCCTCGAAAATTCAACAACATCAATTACACGCCGAAGAAACTTCAAAAAAACAACACGTCTGACTCGCACGATTCGCCCATAAAAAACAAATTACCATTAAAACCTGCTGGAAGAAGAAAGAGAAGATCAAGACCTGGCAGGTTTCCAAAGAAGAACACCACGTCTCCTAAAGTGGTCTTTGAGGACGAAAATCGTAAAGACTCGTTTTTGAATGTAACTCCTAAAAAGAAATTGCGTAGCGTGAAAGACGGAGAGGTAACTGGTATGCAAAATGGAGAGATCGAATGTGGACTGACAGAACGAATAAGCCCTCCAATTATCACTTCTTCGGACATCGATCAGAGGCGTTCAAGCATCGATTTTCAACCTGTAGTAAGAGTAATGAAAATCGAAGATCAAGTTGACATGGACCACAATATCCTTTCCGTGACAGTGGCGAGCAATCGAAGACTAAGGAGCTCAAGTTCGCCTAGGTCACTAGCGCAACCTCCGGCCAAGCGTTTTAAAACGGCCACGGGCCGAGGGCAGATCCGGAGGTGGTTGAAAAATAGTTGAAACTACGGTTGGCTGAACCGTATCGCGAATCGCTTCCTCAAGATACGGCGTTGGATCGACTGTAAATTGTAAGAACGCGTTTGCTCGTGTACATTATGTACAGATGAAATTAATGTATGTGTAGTATTTAAATCGCTGACATTAGGAGTTTAACGGTATATTTGTATTATCAAAACTATTATATTATATCGTCGTTTGGCGGCGGCGTAGCCGTCACCGCTCTCGTATTGTACATTCTTTAGATGCGGTCTTCGTGATTGTAATCATTGTAAGTTTATATTTTTACTCGAGCGGCCGTTTTCTTGTTTTTATATTGCCACAATGGTAACTGTCGTCAATCGGGAAATGCCAATTCGCTTCACCCAAAGTTGAAATTAGAATTGGCGCTTTCATAGATGGCAAAGCGCGTCGTTTCACTTTTATCGACTATTATTATAGACTTTTTGTAAGTAGCCAATGATATTGTTTTTGTACGAAAAGTATTAAATAAACGTGCAAAGTCAAACGTACTGCAATAACTTTTCATCGACGATCAAGGTATTTTTTATAGTACGCAAGACTGCATATAGCTTTATAATAGGATAATCATTTCAGTTATTCGTATGCGTAAAGTGTATGTATCACTTTATTTTACCTTGCGACGGGATAATCTTTAGCCGGCATCTTAGATAGTTTGATGTCCCAGACATCGTTCTAAGCATCAATCGAAGAACGATGTCCTTCTGTACGAGCATCGAGACTTGGAAATCGTGTGGTGCTAAAGATTTTCCCTATACAAGAAAATAAATTAAATACCTTATTTGGAAAGAAAGTTATTGTACGTCTTTCATAAGTACCGAAAGACAAATGTTTATTAAAGAAAATCGAATTTTTCATAAAACAAAGATTTATTTTCATTTTGTACACTACCCTAATAAATACATTACATAAATATCAGGTAAGGCCTTCTCTCTCTTTGAATGCTGCTTTCATTTTGGAGCGTTTTTTCTTTTTCCAAGTTTGAGTAGCTTCGTGTTTCAAATGCAATTTTAATTGTTGATTTTTTACAGCGTTTTCTTTATTAATAAGGATGTCCAGTTTTTCTAGTAGAATTTCTTTTGCTCTTTCTTCATTTTGCCAAAGACTTCTAGTCTCATGACACTTAACAACGATACCTGTAGGGATATGTTTCAGGACTACCGCATTTGAAGTTTTATTAGTTGCTTGACCACCAGGCCCGCTACCTCGTACATACTGCTTTTCCAAGTCCTGTTCATTCAGTTTTGGCATTTGCGAGAAGTCCAAGTCTTTCTTGAAAGACTTGTATCGGCATTGTGAAATGGTGGCGCCAAACAACTGCGAATGCATTGACAAATAATGAAGCGTATGTCGAAGCATTCTTTAACTGGTCGATTGTTGGTTAAACAACTCGTTTTCTCTCTAACAGCGCTTTGCCTTTCTGCAAAAATGATTTACATTCAAAAGGTTTTTCTCATTACTGAACTTAATTTTTTACTTCAATAGATTTTCATTTTAATAAATTTATAGATAATAATTGAACAACCATTGCGTTGTGAGTATAGCTACTCTTAAGAGGCATGTAAGAAGTTTAAATTACCTGAACATGATAATCGATTTCTTTTGCATCAGTCAGTTCTCGGGCATCGAGGAAAGCTTTTCTTATTCTATGAACAAAGTATCTTTTATCGGTGAATTTTAAAGTTTCACTGTAACGTAAAAGACGTTTATATAGACCCAAAATCTCACTTCGCAACATCACGATCAAATTTAAAGTACTTGGATTATCGGTAAAGCAGTGTTCATATTTTTATCACTTTACGCAATGCTTGATAACTGAATTTGTAGTGTTTGTAATTTTGTTCATTCTAAATGTACTACAAAGCCAATCAATGTTTGTCGAGTTTTAAGGTTATGATATTTAACAGAGGCACACACGCGCGTGCGCGTATCCGTTCAGCCCACTTTGTGTATATGTATATCACTCTCTCTCTCTCTCGGAGAGAGGTATGTATATGCAAAAGGATGATGTTTCCCCTATGTATGGATTTGTTGATTTTTTTTTTTAATAATTTATTATTGTATAGTTCACTTTTTTAAAAGTATGTAAATTTTTTACATTTCAGAATGAATAATTCCAAGTCGTATTTTTAATGCGTACAAATACAAAAACTAAACTCGATTAATTTTGTTTTAAATACTTTGTGTATGGGTACCGTGTAATCAATTTTTAAACATTTTATATATAAAAATGAAATGATTCAATCTTATAGTAAGTTTAAGTAAGCTTTATACATTTGTGGGAAACAACCCTACACGGAATAACGCAAAGTATATATTGTATATAAATATACCTTAAATTGACGAATGCGATAATATAATTTTAAAACAAGTGAAATGGAGTACGTACCAATAGTACGTTCTACTTTTTCTTATAAAAAATTGATTCGCATAAAGTTTATTTTTAATTTTAAACAATGATGTTCGTATAAATATATCAACATTTTTGCACTACTTCGTGCCTTTCGAAATGCTTTGTAATGGTATTTGTATTATTAAATTGGAGTTAATTGGAGATCGAGCAATTGTACAATAGACAATATCTCATTCGTTGTAAAATAAACGTGTCAGTATAGTCTTTCTGAAAACCATAAACATACGGATATTATAAATATAAGTAAGTTATATTATAAATTCTGAAGAGGTCTACAGTCATTATGCTGCGTGAAACGTAAATTTAATATATTTAACGTCAACCATATTAACCGAAACAAAACCAATAACACATTCTTTTTTATTAAACAGTTTGTACATGACACTGTGTCATCGAATTTATAGATGGATTCATTGTAAACTAAACCAATGATCGGTTATAATGCGCAACCTTGCAATATATTAAAGAATCTAAATTTAAAATACGAAGCGTACATTCATGTTTCTTTGAAATTTATTGTTTAAATTTTACTCGAAAGGTGTAATTTTTAATTTTAACAAGTCATCGTAGTAAGTATATTGAGAAATTGACTCTCCGATATACAAATGTGAAGAAAAACGTACAACTAAAAATTATTAAAATAAACTTACAAATTGAATGAATTTTAATATGATTGCTGAAAAGAAATGTGCGAACGTTTATTAATTACTAAACGATTTAATTACTGGAAATGGTAAATAATCATTTCGCAAATTTTTTAAAAACTATAATCTCTTCGAATTTTGAATGGTTCGTCGACATTCAACTTGGCGCCAAAATCGCAAAGTTGACAAGCGAAAAGCACTCGTTGGTTTTCAAAACTTCCCATCACGTACGCATCATGAACATTGCACAAGTTTCGATTAAGAAAAATTTTCACTTTTAACCAGTTTTAATCGATCGAGAGACCCCGTAGAGTAGTTCAAAAGGTTCCAAAGTACAGTCATTTTCCGCCTTCGCGTCTACCGTGTCGCGTCGAGTCTTTGGTGCGCATAGTGAGTGAGGGGTGGGGGTTAGGCAGCGGCCATTTTGAATATCGACGAAATTCGTCAACAGCAACTTCACGTTGCTCGGGGGCAAATCGACTGACTCTCGAGAGGGGCAGCATTACCTATACATACATAGTCGATTTCAGTTCAGTCGAGTTTCTCTACTTTTGTCGTATACTGCCGCGCTCGTGTGGTTGCGCTCCTTCGCATTGTAATATAGACCGAGCTGGCCGAGTCGAGTATATACTGATCTCTGCGAAACGCGGTGGTGTGCGCGAAAGAGATAATCGAGAAGAGCGGCGGACATAACACTGTTCTTGTGACTCTTTTCGTCTAAGGATTCGACGGCATTACCCGTGCATCAATCTCGACCATCTCGACGAAGAAATCAGTCAGGAACCGCTTTCACGGTATGTATCGATGTCGTCGTCACATTATACGTATAGATAATATGCAGTCTCTAGAGCATTCGGTGCCGCGCGAATTATATTATTGTCCCGACAAAATCGCTGAGCTGAGTTCCGTGCGATTATAACGATCGGATGACAACGTACGTCCCATTCCCTTCCTGATCTTCTGCGAAGTCTCGCGATGCCGTGCAAAGTCGCCGAAGATGAGCACCATATATAAAGAGAGCGTTTTGCGGCAGTGGAAAATTTTACCGCATATAATGTACTTATTGGCCAGGTGTCGTGGCCGGATTTGCACTTTCGTTCGCACTGTGGCCTTTTAATAAAATGTTACGGTCGAGGATAGGCCGACACGTAATTTGCATCCGAACATTCAGATATGTAGCTACGAGTCTCGAGTTTTGTCGCGAATTTATTTATATCGCGAATGCATTATTCATGTAATTTAGACGACGAACAAGTAGAAATCCTGACGTCGTAGGTGGCGTTGTTTGTCCTGGAATAAAGCAATTAGGCATTGTAGGTTGCTAGGATGTGCGATTGTTGGCGAATTTTACCTTTTCGCGCCCCCCACCACCCCTGCTACCATGTTTTTTCGAAAACTTTTTTTTTCAAATCGGAGTCAAATTCAATAATAATGTAGGAACAAAGTTCTAACGGCATGATCAACTGTGCAGCCCCTGAAAAAGAAATAATTTCATGCCTTTTTCACCTCCCCATTACTGATATGACAATAAAAATTCTCTATCGGTTTATGTTCTTTGGCAAAAAAGAGTATGCCGAAAACACCTATTGAATATGTTTTTCCACTCGTGCGGTTATTCTGCATTCGAGCCTGAAAAATCTTAAAAAGGTATATTTTAATCGGTTAATTTTGTTAACTGCTGTTATAGTGGGCAGAGCATTCTAATTACACTTACATCCTAATAAGAAATGTGCTTGTGCATAATGACAGTATTTGCAAATTATATATATACTGTATTCATGCTTATTGACAAGTAACCTTAAATGCTGTCATTTAAATTAAATAAATTATATGCAAGTTCAACATTGAAAACATAAATGTAATAAATTTTTGTTTTGCATTCTTTCATCATTTATATGAAATATTTGTTATCTACGTAAATTAGTATTATCAAAGCACTAAACATGGTTTTGACACAAGTATAAAGAACTGAATTGTGAAGAGAAATTTCTGAGTACAATATGAATGTGAAAAACCATGGCATTGAATATAGCGTCTACCCTGAATATTAAAATAATTGTCTGACATATAAACAGGAGTCTAAGCTCAAAATTTACAATGACTCGGACCTTTGCAGTAATGAGAAGAGTAAATGAAATAATCAATTTTCTTTCTTAGAGGCTTGACATTTTTTAATTATCATTTTTATAAAGTTTTAATACTTCACAAATGGTATTAGGTTTTATGTATATTTCGTAAACATCTCAAAATATGTAAGTAGAAAGAGTAAAAATAATATTTACGAATTGCATGTATTATGCGTGCAAGAAGTGGTTAATTTTTTTAGATTAGATAAGATAAATATAATATACACCAGGTGTGTCATCTCTTAAAACCAGAGTTATCTTGATTTTGCAATTCTGTGTCGGTATAATGCCAAACGGTGAAATATAAAATTGACAAGGTTCTTTCTTTCAATATTTATGATCTATTTCCTCATAAATATTTTCTGATTAATCGTTAACCACGATCAAATGGTAGAAAGCAAAATATTTCTTACTTTGAAAACTTAATGCCAAGTAACATTTTCAATGCATTGAATGAATTAAAATTTTTAACTGGATATAAAACTTTGGAAAAGGATGTAGCTTTGAGTTTAGGGTTTAAATCTATTTAATGCGTAGTGAACACTGGATAAGACAATTTCATAAATTCACAGAAAAAATTGCACTTTTATAAATCTGTCATTGTGGTAATTTATAATATAATGACAATTATAAACAATTAGACTGATACATCATTTAATGTCTTGTTTAAGGGTTTCAAAAGTAGAGCGGTTATCCACCTAACCTAAAAAGTAAAAAAGTACAAATTAAAAATTATTGAAATGTTTTTTCAAAATTTGGGGCTCTGTCATGGTAATTTTATGGAGTACATGTGATCTCTAAAAAAAATACCACTGAAAATTTTTGAAAAATAAACGTTTTAATAATTTTTAATTTGTACTTTTTTACTTTCTAGGTTATGTCGGCAATGTCTCGAATTTAAACCCCATTTAACAATCTAATCGAAGTAATCGCTTCAATCACATTCACTTAATTATTTACCGAATTAAAATACTAATGTTTTCTGATACTTATCATCGTTCAATGTTGTGCAATCGTTGGAAAACCATAATCATTGTTTGCATTTCAAATAAGTTTTATAGTCTTACACACGTTAACTACGCAGGTGGTTATTAGCAGCAACTAGATAATGTAATTAGATACGACAATTCGTCACTCGTTACCGGTACCGCAAATTGTTGTAGCAGTGCAAAATATTTTGTTATATACATTTCAAGTACACACACGCATATATATATATATATAACTTCTTATCGTTTCTCGATGCTGAGACAGAGTTATAGAGAGAGAATGGGTCAATGGGCCTGAAATTTCAAACCAGAGTTCATTGGCCTACAATGTCTCGCAATTGTTGTGTTCCTACATTTTCATTGGTGCGAGGTAAAGCATGAAATAGTCGCGAAATACGGGGAATAACAATTTCAATCCCAATTATATATGTATATATATGTATAGTCCCGTATTGGTCGAGATAAATGAATCTCGTTCTTTCCTGGTTTGCTTTTATTTCCGATTTATATTGGAAACACAATGCTCCGTGCAATAATACTTGATCATGTCGTGAATATATAAAAAAGAGTCTATATATACATTTGAAGCTAATGCTGCAATAACATCAATTGGTGTACATCGCACAACAATAGATGCAGAGCGTCAATATTGACACACTATATCCATCGATTTTCACTATATGTACATAACTGTACACATTTCTTATAGTGGAAATCTAATTGCGATGCATCACCACCGGCATTTCACTTGAATTTCAAGTGAACATTTTATTCTACGTGAAACGAGGATTTGTATTTTACAATTAATAATAATGTATAATGCTAATAATAATATTAATAATAAATCGATTAATTTAATTGTCTTGTAATTATAATTAACCTGTAATACCTTTAGTACACCTTTAGTACTCTATTAAAACTGTACTAAAATTTAGTACGAAACTGTACTGTACACATCCTATAGTTAATTGAAAAAATATTGAAATGAATAAGTTAAAAATTCAATTTATTTCTAAATGGAACGTAAAAGGAATTGAAATAGATATCCCAGTAATGAAAAAGGGATTGAAGATTAAAAAATTGGATCGAATATGGGATTAAAAACGTTAGATAGACGACGTCATGATTGGTTGATATATATAACCCAATCGTGTAATTTCTCTAACAGTTTTAATCCCATTCAATCCCATTCTTTAAACTTCAATCCCTTTTCAATTACTGGGATTTTATTGAAAATTGAATCCCACCTAATCCCGCATAATCCTTCACAATTAATTATTGAACAGCAATTAAATTACAATGCGGCGGCGAGATTATATGGATTAAACAAAAATTATGAATTTTAAAAATAATTTGATGTGATTGTATACCACATTGAAGAAAAAAAAGGATTAAAACAAAACTTGGATTAACAAGGAATACGAGGTGTTGAATTTCGTATTACATTTTTTGCACACGGAAAAGAGTTAAAAAGAATACAAAATAATTTGAATTCTTTAATATTCTTTATTTAATTATTATTCTTTAGTTTCTTTGCCTAAAGTGTTGATTTTTGATTCAAATGTTTTCGAAATGATTGAAAAGTATTCTTTACTTTCTGAATTTCAGGTGATGGTATATAAAATAAAGCTCTGACGGTAATATTACAGCGATTCTTGAAAATGGATTTAAATGGATTCAGAATTTAATGCATTTCAATACATTTCTCTGTGTTTGAATGTACTGGCTAACTTTAAGAATCTCTCGTTTTTTTTCTTCTTTTTATTGAAGCGTTTTCAAAATGAATGAAGGAAAGGAATGCATATTTATTCATTCCAGTTCATTTTCGATCGCTGGAATGTTTGTAAAAAAACGACATTATTGCCACGACATCTTTGAGGTTAGGTTAGGTTTAAAATGTACTTTTGAGGTTATGTTTTTGAATGAATTTTCGAGGTTAGGGTTTTCAATGTGTCTTTTTTCTAACGTTCAAAAATGCTTTGCTCTTTTCATTTTTCAAGAAATCTTTGTTTGTCGACGGATTGGTATAAGAATGACGATTTAAGGGGAAAGTTTGAGCACGCGATAGTGTCTTTGCGGACAAGGTGAAGGAAACTCTAAAGGTCAGGTGGCGAAAAGAGAGAAGTGAGAAAAATGGGACGAGACAAAACACTTTTCCTTCACATTGCTGTCGGCGTCATTATCGCAGCAGCTGCTCCTGTGTATACGTTTTTTCCCGGTCTCGGCCATCTTTTTATTTCATTTTTTTTTTTTTTTTTTTTTTTTTTTTTTTTTTTTTTTTTTTTTTTTTTTTTTTTTTTTTTTTTTTTTTTTTTTTTTTTTTTTTTTT
>JAPYZR010001804.1:0-20367 GCA_030522945.1 Trichopria nigra
CGGTCGAATAGATTTCCACCAAAAAATTCCCAAAATTGAAGAAACGGAAAAATTTTTGTTGGTAAATTCAATACTTCGCCGCCTTGCGTCAGGCGAAGTGATTATATAAAATATGTCAGATGTTTGAATAAATCGGCTGATAGTACAAAGAAATTAAAATGATCAATGGCTCATGATCAATGGCTCGTGATGCAATGTCGTTTATTTATATACAATGTTTTTGCCCGTCGCTTGATTTGACAATAAATGCCTATTGTCGCTTTTTGAAACAGAAAACATTAATTCAACATAATGGCGTCATTACTTAATATAATTGAATTCCAGGTGGATTTCGCCTCTGAACCGAATATATCCGAGTACACAATGCCAATTGTATATTTCGTTTGTACATTTTAAAATTAACCAGTTTAATTATTTTTTTAATGCTAACCATATCGATAATTCAGTGAACTAACTATACTGAAGTTAATTAGCACATGGATAATCATTCTAAGAAACAAATCCTACAATAAATTCATAACATCGAATAATCTGGTAACAGGTAACATTGATAATAGCACTGCAAATTATTTTCACGCATTTCGAGAAATAAAACACGTGATCCCTGTATATCCAATGGGAAATTATCAAATTAACAACTAGCCCAGTATCTTGCTTATACTGGCAGAGCTGATGCGGTATTGGTGCGCCATATTGACACGAAATTGATAAGATTTAAGAATACAATAGTCATTTTCAATTTTCGACAAGTGCACTAATAAACAGTAATATTCATCCAGAAGCCCATTCCGGCGGATATTATTCGCAATAGCGACTGGAAAAGAGCAAAATTTACATTCGTACTTCTTTTAAGATTTTTACGATTTCGGTCGGAGAAGCTGCCCGTTATGTCTGAAGTTTACTTCGGACAGACGCGAGCTTTGCGAATAACTTTCTCGAGTATTCTAGGTCCACAAAAGTTCGCGCCAGAAGAAGAAATGTAGCGGAAGCTTTTCGCGACACGCCAAGGAAGGCCTTGCACCATTCACTTTCTTTAAGCAAAAAAAAAGAAACTTTTATACTCACCCATTTTCACTCTAAAACTCATCTTCGTAAATTCGCAGAGACTTTCGAGGTGAGCAGCGGCTGAGCAGTTGAGGAGTTCGCGAACTTAAACGATCAGAGAGAGAAAATTGTTTTATGAGACTCGCCACATCTTCCGTGAAATGACGATGATATATAGGTTCCAATTCATTTGCCTTAATCAACACTCACATTCACATATGTTCGTAAATTGGATGTCCATTCTACGTCCATGAAAATATTTAAACATAAATATACTTTGGTCCCCGTGAACCTACAGTGGACTTCCACATGTGCATATACGTAGGTTGGATTTGGACTCAGAATGGACAAACATTGAATATCTACATTTGAACGAATAATAGACATCTAGAGATGCACGTACATTGGAGGTTCATTTTATGTCCATTTTACGTCCATTTGACATCTATTTTGCGACAATTAAATGATATTAACACTGTATATTGTATAATATGTTACATGACTGTAACACTTTATATTGTATTTTCTTTTGTATAAAGGTCTAATTAGGCCGTTAATTACGTTAAATAAATAAATAAATAAATAAATTAAGAATGGACAAAATATGGTTATACATTGGGCATCTAAATATGTCTGACAACGGGTGTTCCCACCACGTCCATTTTATATGAACATGAAAAAACTCTTTTAAATAAACTAATATAAATGGACGTGCGTTTAATGGACCTCCATATTTAATTCATGGGCATATGGACGTTCATTGGACGTCCAGTCCTATTTGGGAAGGCGTCTTTCCATTCTTGTCATAAATAATAAAACGTTGACCGCACTTGCTGATATTTAACACTCTTAATACGAATAGAAATACTATAGTTGAATTTTATGATGTTTTTTTTTATATGCAATCTGATAAACCTACTCTGGAGGCTTTAAGCATATCCAAGATGACGCCTGATTACATATTGGAAGTAATAGTAATAATGACATTTTCTGTGTAAAAACCCGCATGACGTCAACATGCGCTCGAAAGTATAATTATCGAAAGGTATAACTCATCTTTTTTCTGGCAGTTGGTAGTAATATCATGTTTCCCACGTCACGAGAATCTGATCTCAGTGGAAATAAAAAGTACACATTCATCCCCACTGATTTACATCCCCTTATCACGTGCGGAATTGCGTGTCGGCAATATCGCTTAACGTCGTCTAAGAAAAGACGCCAAAAAACCACACAACCTTAATAGGCTACATAAAAATCATTTGCGCCAAATGACGCGTGATATTACAAGGTTCTAGTGCGTCGCGAGTCAACTTCCGACGGAAATGCTTCGCTTGTAACGAAATGCGTCGTTACGACGTTTGTTATCGTCCTCACGTAAAAACGTCCAAGCTTTACGAGCCTTTTACGATGAGATCGAAGATAATTCGCGGTTGAGCCTCTCCTTCCTTTACGAGATTATATTTGAGAGATAAAATGAAGGAAAGGAAAATAAATGGGCGAAGACTCCTCGATGGTTTGCAGAATCGATCATTCAAATAATTGCCTGGTTTAAACGTTCAAATCGTCACGCGGACCAGTTTCAGCAAATGAGGAAGCCCCCGTAGTGGAGTTTTAAGAGGATTCCACACTTTGCGTTATTCCGGAGAAACTTTTGTCGTGAATTTATAATAGCGTATACTTTTAACAGAACTTTGAATGCATAAAACAGTTTTATCGTGGTGAAAATGAATACTCCAACAATATTCGTTTATCAAAATTTAGAGCTTTCGTGTACAGCAATTTGTTTTTTATTTCGGTTCTTGAAACGAACAAGTAGCAAAAGTCATTTAAATATTTCTACATGCTTTTCAGCCTCGAAGATGCAAAGTTCCGTTTATTGATTAGTTTTTAGCCAGTTTACCGATTTCAACTTTTTAATTTAGTAATGCATAAATTAAAATGGTCAATCCTCAAATAATCAGTACTAAAAGAATGACCAGATATGACGCTCAATTATTAAGGCATGAATGAAAAGGTCACCCTTCGTGAAGCAAAATTCACATATCTATTAAAATATTCGTCACAGTAATTTATTTCGAAGTCACAAAACAATGCTTTTTATCTACTGATACGTATAGAATTCAAATGTTCATCACACTCGTATGATTCAAAGTGGTTTTCAATCAGAGTGCAAAATTAACGCGTCTTTGAGTTCGATTTTTCCAATCGTAGCCAGTGGTTCCCGGGACATCGCCATTGTCCACAGGCGCCAAGAAACGAAGGGGACGGCAAAGCGCACAATAAAAGCTCGGGCTATAACGATTATTGTTTCGCTTTTACGAGCAATTAATTTTCGTCGACATTTTTACTACAACACAAAGCCCCGCTAGCTTTTTCTTCGACGGAGCTTTATGTATTACGTTCACTTGTATGTATATACATCCTGGGTGTTGTTTGGCGTATGGTGAACTCTGTTCAGTGGCCTGTGAGAACTAAGAAATTACCTTTTTCCTGCCCTAAACCAGGATCTTATGTTTAGTAATTTCATTTGGTGCCTAAAAATAACGAACCAAACTTTTAAGGAATGCTGAAAAAGGGACTACACTAGAAATAATATATCTTTGTTGCCGAATGCGATAAAAATATAATTAAGACTAAAATATGTAAAAAAAACATCCCTTGCTTGCAATGTTCAGTTTTGAATAAAAGATAATCATTTGATTGAGATATGATCGATATGTGATCGAGATTCCAATCGACACGCGACACTCAAATTACCTGCATTTTACAAGGATGGAATATAGCTTCAGTTTGCACCGCAGAATCGATGAACTCGTCCACATTTCACTACAAACATTTTACAAGCACCGTTAATACGTCAATCCAGAGTTTCGTTGACGTGAAGAACCACTTAATTAATAGTTTTAATAATCAATGCTTTTGTCTGGGACAGTAAGATGCTAGACAGAGTTTAACACTGAGAAAAGTTAAAATTCGGATATACGCCTTGATTCCATTATTTTAAATATTATATGCAGAATAATTAATATGTCAATGTCAATGAAATCTGAAATATGTTATGCATATTGCAAGTGGTTGCATGAATATTTTTAATAACTTTATCCATCTAGTATGGCATTTTTATCAAGCAATATTTTTTCGTCACTGTAATTGTATAATCTTATGCTTCAAAATTTAATTACAATTTATTTGTAATGTTCTTTCGTTTAAAATTTTTATAATATCGTAACTTATACTTTGTATAAATATCTACGTTTTTTAAATGCTTCTATAAAGTTTCTCGTCTTCATTGGGTTCATCAAATACTATTTTAACTTCTTGTGTAATTTGATGTATCGTGAATCACGAACGCCATGGTTTATTTTTGTTCGTTCATTTAGTTCGATTCATTTATTAATTTTCTTCTTCTGCAAAAGTTTTACTTCGAGGCTATCATATCGTCGATCGCTTCTTCAATTACTGTCACATCATTTGACATTCCCACAAATTGAATTATTTCTCAATTGTATTTTTTTAAATAAAATAAAACATTCTGTATTCTACATTATCATATACGATCTATTCCTGTGCCTCCTTTGAAATCTCATGGACGTTTTCCTAAAGACCTAAGAATGTCAAGTATGCATACGTCTCTGAAGACTCTTTGCGAAACTCCAGACTTCTTGAGACACTTAACTTCACACTTACTGGGGCTATTCATAGTTTTCGATTTTCCAAGATCTCATAGTCGAGTAATTCAAAGAAACTTTTTTTATTGTTTTTAAACCACATTGATTTAAATGAGCAATTTCCAAATGATGCAATATTTCTGAAAAGAATAAAAAATTACTTTTTACTTACGATTGTATTGACTTTCAGAAACTTTGCTGAAAAGATTTCTTCGAGATGTATTCATCCCTTCTTTTGTAAATTGCAGCCAAATTGCGAGAAATTACCTGTAACTACCGTAAACTCGTCCGTTGCAGTACCACGCTTCGTTGTCGAATAATGCCGCAGCGATTCCTTTCTCTTTGCTATTCCGTAATTTCATCTCAACGGTCTTTTAAACGTTTCCACGCCGTTTCCCCTTTGTGACGCCAAGATTACGTTAAATGGACGTTGCACTCGCAACACTTACATCGTCTCGTCTCTGACGGTGACTCTTGCTTCTCCAACGAAACCGAGAACCACCTGTCGTGGTTGGAGGGGAACGTCGAAGAATTTGCAAATTCATTCGGAAGATATTGTTTTCTGCTAGTTCGCGAGGGGATGCCGACGAGAGTGCACAGGGAACATATTCTGAAATGGAAAGAGAATCAAAAGCAGACGCGGCAGAGATCGTCGTCAGAGAGTGAACATTTTGTCTTAAGGAAAACACTTGCTTCGCGTTGCCTCCAACAGATACTATTGTCATTGTGCTCTGAAACCGTACCTTTAGACACAACCATCACCTTTTCCGAGTGAGAATTCTCGCGTGAACGACGCCGTCGCGGTTTCCCTCCTGATGGAGCTAAGACTTGGGAATCTTGGCACGAACAATTGCTTGTTCCGAAGGAAACGTGACCGATAAAAAATAGATGAGATGTTGTTTGCAGGAGATCTCCACGAACGTAGGAAAACAATGTTTAATGTGACGCAGTATCATATGAGTTGTTGGATTTATCATTTCTTGGTGGAATGAAATTCTTGGGTGTGTATCAAAGTCACATCTCTGCATTGTACCCGTAGACTTAATTCCATTGAACTTGTGATCGGTAGTTTTTTTTTTTTTTATAGGACCGACGGGTTTTCATATAAGGAAACTATGTCTACCGAACGACAATTAAAATTAAAATTTGTTCTCTTGAAGTAACATAATAAGATAAGAAGTAATTGATGAGCTGATCTTATAGTGGATGTCATTATACCATAACGTACTATTCGTTAAAATCGTAGTTGATAGCCTTATTTATTATCTTTTGGAATTACGAATGCATGGTTAAGCAATTGAACGAATCACTTCTAGTAATATGCTAAAACAAACTATACATATTTATAAAACCATAAAACTTTTCATGTAACATAAATATAATATGTATTTTGATTTGGAATGATCTATTTTTAATAGTATTTGTGTCTACCAGCAAACATCAGTTGAATATCTAAATATTAACAGAGACCCTCCAAAGATGCAGAACGTATTATTTCGTGTTGAAACAATAACAATTGACAAGACAATGAAGGTGGTATTGAGTTGTATCATCGTATAACCGCAGATAAAACTAAATAGAATCTTGTAACGAGAATAAAAGACCAGGTGTGAAATGCAAGACCTTCATCTCGCTTCTCTGTATTTCTATATCTTGACATCCTTTCGTGCTTTTCAGCACAGTTGCTCCTGTAAGTTTTCAAAATTGCATTAAATGCGGCAACTTCTTGTCTGATGTGCGTTTCGATGAAAACTAGAATTACTCCGGCATTGCGTGATACGACTATGAAGTCGTTATATATTGTGGAACAGAAGACGATTTCGTAAAATGATGGAGTATTGCACAAATTTATTTCGCGCAAGTTTTCACCAAAATCTTTTTAGATTTGATTGAATCGAGGAAATGAAAGTAAACAAAAAAAAGCTAGTGCAATTATTATGTTTGAACTTACTCGTTTAAAGGATTCTTTTGGCACGATTATATTGTATTTTGAAAATTCAATTGTAGGCTACAATACAATAAATTCAATAAAGATACAATAAACATATTTATTTTAACTGATGTTTGTATTATTAACGAAATCACATAACAAAGTTATACCACTTAGTATTGTCGATAAACTAATTATGTACTAATCAATCATCATGTTTTCGTGGGAAACAACGCCCATGAACAGTCGTTTTAGCTGCGACGCTCGAAGTCAAACGTTAACTTGAAATAGTGCGAGGAAATCAATATTGTAACGAATATTTTTTATTTTTTTCCCTTTGAAGTTGTCGTACTTATAATATATTTATATTGTTTATTTCTTATAATGTAATAAACAACGATATAAATGATGAAAAGATAAGAATGATTAGAAAAATTATTGCTCAATAGATGTACAGTTATCATTTATAAGATTAAAAACTACAAAATAATCAGCTATGGAAACATAAATGCGACATGAAATAAAAAGAAAAAACGATCATTACGCATCTCTCGAAGTTTCTTCGAATTGTTACAAAGCTCCCTAACGTTTTACTTTCATATATATGTAAGAGGGATATTTTATATATGAGTGAAATTGTTTTAATTTCCCTTAATAGTTCTCGAATGAATTACATTTTGCAATACATATTTTGTATTCCTTTTCCATAACAATGCAGTGAAATGTCAGTTACTTGGCGTAAATTCCTACCCCAAAAAAAGAGGGATATAATTTTATAGTGTAGCGTTCAGGTATTATAAAATCGTACTCAAATTTAAAGAGAAATCTGTAAGAAAATTACACTATATATATATATTTATAAGAATGAGAAATGATGGATTTTCAAAGTTGAATAATTCGATTTCAAAAATCTTCAAAAAAAGGTATGCCAATGATGGAATATTTTTATGGACTTTATGCTAGTAGTTACAGCTGATGAACTAAAAAAATGAATTTTTCCATTTAAAACAATAAATGTTAAAAATAAATATAGAGGTTCTGAAGGGATGGCACCGAATCTGAAATATTTCTAGGATTTTGAGTTATTTCGAGTCCATTTGTAGGCGTCATGAAAAATTATTTTTTTAAGAACCACCCTCACGTAGTAATATATATGTGTGTGTGTGTGTGTGTGTATAGATATCACTTTATTATATAATATTTACTATTATTTATGGACCTTTAATCGCGTTATATATAGAAAAAGAATAAACAGCTAGGACAAGATTAGGGAAGTACATATACATCATATTACGTAATACGTGGGGAAAAATAGAGAGTGCGAAGGGGAAGACTTAGGGAGTGGTGAGCAATGGAAGGAAAAGACGAAGAGAGAAAAGGAAGGAGAGAGCAAGAGAGACATATAAAGAAAAGTTGCGACTTGGAAAAAACGATTCCTTGACGTTGCCTCATGTTGCTGCTGGATTGCAAGAGTCTAGATTTGTCGGCAGTCGCAAGCTTTACTCGTAAGCGAAATCCTCGAGTAAACGCTATACACGGTGATTTTACCCCAAAAGCTTACACCGAACGTTTCGGTGCCAAGAATTGCTTGTTCTGATAAAAATCTGATCGGTGCGAATGCTCCTACATGTGACTACATATATCACTCCTATATGTATGTGTGTATATGTGATAATATATATATGATTATAATTAACGATCTTTCCAAGTACATTTTTACTTGCATCTTTAGAAAGAAATGTTTTGTCCTCTCTGTTAAATTAAAAATAATTCACGAGTGTTTATATCGAACCGTACGTATATATATATTAAATTACTTTTATATATATATAACTTGCAATGGAAAACGGATAAGAAATAACCGATTATTGAATTAACCCTGCAGCGAAGAATAGAAGACGAAACAAATCGAAAAGAGAAAAGCATTTTTAATCATATCAAAGGAAAAGCGATACGACAAGCCATTAACGTTAGTATTGAAGAACTTCTTAACGAAACTTCTTTGATGCGCGATTATTAACAATATTACAAGCGAGATTTGAGAATATTTCAAAGTAAATTGTAGAATTCTCACGGGGAAAAGTAACGCTATTACAATTTTTAGTATTATAATACCAATCGGATAGGAATTAAATAGTAAAGGCACAATTTCTTTCTAACTAATCGATGTTTATCTATTTATCCTATAAGGGCAGTTATCACTGGGCGCGAACAATGACAATTATTTTCCATTGTATATATACGAATTACATGATTAATGCTGTAAAAGGCAGATTATAAATAAATGTAAAGGAAAAAAAAAATAATTTGATGCTTTCTGAGATTTGATATGCTTAAAGCTAGTCCAGAGAGTACGCGAAAAGCAAAGCTTTGCAAAGATTCTGACAAGTAGGACGACGAAGTACTCTGGGTCTCAAAGTTTTCGAATCATGTATACGGATCGGCAGATTCGGGGTAATCGAAGAAAGTACGAAGAAACTTTCCGATCAGGGAAAAGAGTCGATCTCAGGCCTCAGGAGAATGTAGATCTCCGGGGAATGATCAATTGAAAATAAAAAGACGATTTTTCGACTAGGAGTGGTAGTATAGTCGCGGTCGAGTCAGCCATACTCGTAAGGTTTTATTTTTTAATTAAAAAATTTGATTTTAATCTTAAATCTTGAATAGAACATAATACACACAATCATGATTGTAGTACAAATAATTATCTAAACGAAAATGGCAGAAACAAATTTCAATGCAATTTTGGTCCTAACATATCGATTTCACGGTAAGTCAACCCGAGATTTACAGATTCAAAGCTTAAACTTATTTTCACGAAATATCGTCCAGAAGTTGCCCCTTGTTGTAACTTTCCGAAAACGTAAGTTGAGGAGCCGAACTCGTTCAAATAGTTTCTAGTGCCAGAGCGAGGGGTTCGACGCGCATGCGTTACGCAGAGTCGGCGCCAATTGGTTCGCGTGCGCTCAGTCAGTTGCGCTTCGGATTTCATCGGTTACGGATGTCCGTCGTTCCGGTCCTTTTTTATACGGATCCGGAATGGTGCGCGAGTGCCTCTCGTACTAACGATTTCCCGATTGGGGAAAAATTTGCGATTTAAGTGTGTACAGACGTACAGGTGCCCGTCGCTTATCACCATTGTCGCAAAATGCCGTCCATCGAAGGGAAGTGGGCTCTGGTTTTGGGTATACTTACCATGCTGGGAACCTGCCTCCTCCCCGAAACTTACGCTAAAAACGAAAATTGTAAGTTTCCTTACAATTCCCGGTAATGTATCCGATAGTTCATTATGGATCGCAAACAAAGTGAAAAGAAATGTGCAAAATCATATATATATATATTTTCTATATTGTTATAAAATAATTTTTGAAAAATTTCAATGAAATCATAAAATGAATTTAATAAATGCTTCTGCACATCATTGTACAGAAAGTGACAGCGACTACCCTCCTCGATTAGTGACCATCTGAGTGTTTCGATTGGCGCATATTCAATCATAATTAAGGAAAAGTGACGCTAAAAAAATCTTAATTTCATTTCTCAAAGTCAGGAAAACTTATTATATCGACTTATTATATGAACTCTCGAAATTCATGGTGTGCAAATTGCGTTAGGACTTTTTTAAAAAATTATATTCATCAAAGAATATAAAAAAGAAAAAGAGACTCTTTATCTCTCTTTGAAGATTGACACGCATCTCTTCCGAATGTAAATTAAGGAAACTCCAATGAAATATCACATTAAAAAAAAACGTAACTTCTAATCTTGAACGAAACGCGTCAAAATACTTGTCTGTCCTTTTCAGGTATACGTAAAATTACTTCGTTTCGCTCCATTTAATATTTTAACGTACAGTGTTCCCATGACGTCATAATGTCGGAAACATGTATAGGGGATGCAAGCTTCCACGTGTCCAATCCATATTTCCCATATTGCATATTTCGTTCTTGCCTGAGAATGATTTGCACGAATCATGATGGGTCGACAAGCTTTAATAATGCTAACGCCTTAATGCAACAACATCCCCAAACGGTGGTAATGACAGTGGAATTATCAGTGACATGAACGGAGGTTTTTGGATTATTTGTAATCTTAGAGTGTGACTAAAGGGGCTCAAGTTGTCAACCTTTAATTAAAACGCATTCATTTTTGTGCAGAATTAAGTTTAATAAAGTGTCATCGGACTTACTGTATACTTAAAGTATACGACATCGAATTCTGAAATAATTTATTTTTTTTATATATTTAAACGAATTAGGTTCTATATACTTCATAACAATGGTAACGAACGTGTGGTTTGAAAATTGTCATAAATATTCTTATTTTTTCCTTCAATATACTCATTTTTTTTTCGCTAAAACCATGTACAATATGTAATAGAAAACAGAAATTCGTGATCAAAATCAATACACGTAACTAGCATTAAAAAAATGAACTTCATTACATGGAGGATTAACTTATGATTTTACCATATATTTTCGAAACAGTATAAGAACATTCTTAAAAATTCTTAAATATAAAATTTAAATGTACTGTCGGAATGAATTCGTTTCACCTGATTCGGTTAAATTTGATGTTTACCGGATAAATTCAACATATAAATATTAATGTAATTCCATGCAGTATACTATAACTTTATTATTGTTAGATCTTATTCTATTATTTGAAGTTTACAATGCTGTTGAACTCCACAGTATAATATACCACAAATTATAATTATACAATGAGATCAATGAACATTTGCATTGAAATGTGAATCATTCGATTTGAAGGCAAATTCCATTATTATATTATGCAATATTTAATACTAATTATAGCGTAAACTATTCAATTCTGGAAGTTTACGTTTGCAATACATTTACTAAACTGTGCGCCACTTTCTATATTTAAATAAATTAATACTACACGCAATGTAATAAAATTCATCATGGTCATGTTTATAGTTAAAAGTGCAATTATAATGATTGGAAATAACTTATTAATTACACTTGAGGAAATCTTATGAATAATTCCATGTCAATAATGCATTACTAAATATGTTATTCAAATTATCACTCATTCAATTAATAAATAAAAATGTGTTGCGATTTTACAAAGAAATCGACTTGTTATTATATTCTGCTGAAAATATAATATGTTGATTGTACTATTACAATACATATTTGATTTAATACTATATTTTTCTATATTCTATATACTATATATATAAAACTGAAAATAAGTTTTAATTTTTAACTTTGATTCGCGATTTTGAAAAACAAATTTTTATGATATTCGTAGATAGTAAGTAAGTGCATGTTTGTTTTGTAATTCGAATTTATTTTTTATATTTCTAGAAATAGTTTCGAAATTAAGAAAAATTAAACTATTTAATTATAAGTTTTAAATTGTTTACGTATTGGTTTTAAAACTAAGAATTACTTTTCACTTTGTATGATGTAAAAAAAATTATTCGTAACGGTTTTAGGCTTCTCATGGGCTCGTTAACAATTGATTTTTAAGTTGTACGTACATACCACAGAATCGCAGAAGGTGTATTTACGTAATAATGGTAGAAATTCCAAAAGAATTTTATACATTATAAAGTATTATACATTGAAGTATTATATTAATATTTATAAACTTTATACAGATTACGGATTATAGATTAAATGCAATCTAAAGTATAAATATTAAAACATAATTATAAACAGACTTTATCGTAAATTTGCCAACTGAACGTACTTTAATTTGCTGAACAGCAGTGAATGGTTAATCGAAATGTCGAATATTGACTTGACCTTTAACCGAAGTAGATAAAGTGTTTATACTCTCTCAATTTTAATCCGTCGATTAATCGTGTATTATTTGAAAAACTGCTGTACTGTACTGTTTACTACTAGAAAACATATCACATTTCATTTTGATTTATTACTCCTGACAAAAAAAATGGAACATTACCGTTTAGTCGTAATGTAATTTTTGAAAATTCATTGAACTTATTTAATCAATTTGAACTTTATAAAAATTGTAACATTTTTAGCTGTTGTACAATGCCTATATACATTGTTGAGTTAATAATTGTTTTGCAATACTATAATTGGATTATTTTAATTGATATATTGAATTATTTGGAATTAAACTATTTTTGCGCCTATTTTACAGTTGTTTCCACTTTTGAAAAATTGTTCAAATGATATAATCGGAAATCTATTGACTTATTGAAGAAATTCATGTGATTTATTGTGAGCTTGACAGTTTTGATATAAAAAAGCCGAACATTAACCAATTTATTAAAGTTGACGTTATTGCCCACAATAGATGCTTCACGATAACCACATTAAAAAGTTATTGGAAAATCTGTAAAGCTTCAGAGAGCGACGTGAATGCCGAAATCGAAAATTGAATTAGAATTTATTTAAATTTTACCTAAACTCCTGCGGTTTTAGATATGACGTAACTATTATTTAAAAAAATTCGAAAACTTTCTTTAACTCCTAAAAATCTAGTTTGAAAGTTTCGTGATTAATTTCTTCCAGGGAATTTTACATTTAACTTTGCTTTCTGCGGATGTTGGCGAATCGAACGAAACCTTAGTCGTATTCTGTTCATATTATATTATATAAATGTATTTCTTTATCTTTAATGAAACTAAATCTGCATTGAAAAATCGTATAAATACAAGAAAATTAATAAAAATTACTAATAGGAATGTTTGATTATTATGATCTACTTTTTATAGTTTTAAATAATTGTTTTCCTGTTTCTATTCACACCTTAACCTATCTCTTTAAAAAACACTGAAGCGAATATCGCAATTTAAAATCTTGGATTTTCCTTGTAAAATGACAAATTTATTCATTTATTTTGTTTTTATATTCTTAAAAATAGTGTTTGTAAAAATTGTAAAATAAAGTTTATTCTCACGAAAAATATGTTTACCGAGAGGCTATAGAATATTAAAAATTATATTTTTCTTTCTGAATTAAAGTGAATAATTATATCTTTTACTAACTAATACATACATTTATTAAAAATTGACAATAAAGAGATTTATCAGTTAATGTATCGATTCGACGCTGCTGTTATTTTATGATCTCGATACATGGGAGTAATAGCGACTCACTATAGCCCCACAAGAGAATAAGGGCCACGCCTGGGAAAGGAATATTTAATAATATGACGTTTCCATATTGCGTCATTGGGTATTTTGAAAAGCGGTGAGGTGGTAATATTGATTTTTAATTGTTGAACGTCAGCTGCGTGAGTATGAACCCTGTCTTTACGCCCCATCGTATAATATATTATATATACAGAGAAATGTAACATGAAAAAGGCAGATTCATCAATGCGGTTTCTTACGATTACCTGATTATAAAATAATAATTCAAATGTTCGATAAACTTGTAATCAAACCTCGAATACAGAAAGTTGCTTCATTGTAGACAGCACACTTGTCGTCTAAAGTGTTTATTAGATTCCCTTCATATTCAAGCATGCACTTATTTGATCTTAATCAAATAATGGAACTGATTGAGGACATTTAACCAGAATTGTCATGTCGATTACTAACTAAGATATTATTCATGACCCTGCAAACATATACCACTATATTAACACATAACAGAATTATGTGACAAATTATGTCAGGGTTATTTCTTACATAAGTATATTACATTCAGGTTTCAGAATTATTACTTTGCGGTTAACTTGGGTACTTATTCATCTTAATCATTCTTTAAATTGTTGTAGACGTATAATCCTGACCAATCATTGATAAAGTATTGCTTCAACTGAAACTATTTCAATCCGTTCAAGCCATTAACAATTTTGATGGCAATGCAGCGATCATCGCGTTTTTTCCTTATTGTTCCTTGGCAACTCGAATTCCAATGGTAATGGGCGACAGCCAATTAGTAGCGACGGATACGCGTTTACAAAGAGCTGGGTGGTGTAAATCCGTGCGATGGAAGGCAGCATTCGGGTTAATTTTTTTTTCAGCCAGATAATCGACGGAATTAACCTCGAGCCTCGCGAATAACGCGCTAGTCGTATAAGTCATCCCCCAATTGAAGAGAGACGCAGTCGGTCGAGTCGGGCTCTTCCAGCAGTCGTATAAGAGTCATTCTCGTTAGCTCCCACGTAGACGATGAACAGCGGCAGGCCAAGACTCGAGAGTAATATTGATCGCCGTGGGCTTACATCGGTGCGAAAGAGAGGGGTTGGTTTGCGCTTAAAAGCAAAGAAAAGGGAGAGAGAGAGGGAGTGAGTGAGAGCAAAACAGACCAAGATAGGGCGTGAGAGGGAGATGGCGCACATTCACAGCCAAAAGAAAGAGAGAGACGGAACGAGTAGAGGGGGTAGAAGATAGAGAGAGCGAGGCAGGGTGTCGGAAGAGCCAACAAGGGCGATGGTTAGGGGCTGTTGGCACGATAGGCAATGGCAAAGGGTGCTGGGTCCCCCGGCCGATGACGACACAACGTACCAGCCGCGGGCAATGAGGGTACCCTCGTCGCCCTCTTCTGCCCTTCGTCATTTTTTTTTTTTTTTTTTTTTGCCTGGCCTCGTCACTTCTATGCGATTTCGCCTTTTCAGCGAGCGGCGCTGTGCCAAAGCCAACATCCTTCACTCCATCTCATCTAAGATAAATTTTGAAACGCATAGTCCCAGCTATCGCACTCGACACCCGCAGTGCAACAAGCACCGCTGCTGTTTATTACCATGTATACTTTGCATAATATACAATGCACCCGGGATTCGGAGACTGCGTCTATTCGGAATCTCGATGAAATTTCGCGAAGGTACAAATTGAACTAATTCCGCTGAAATTGAAACCAGTTTCGCAAAAATGAGACGCAGGCCGGAAGAACACTTTCAGTCAAGTGTACACATATATATACAGATACTATAGATAATATCAAACGTACAGGGTGTAATTATGGAGACGGAACATAGGGCTATCCGTGTTAAGCAAATTTCGTGGCAGTAATTTGGTCGAGTCTCGAGTAGATTTATCTTATATCTAAGCGCCATGTTTACCTACGTCATTACATTCTAATGTAACGTAGTAATTGAACCAAATAGACTCTGAATACGAAGCGTCCGGAAATCAATTAAATACAGGAAAGAATAATCATTTAGTAGGATTCACCAGACTGCAATACCACTAGCTCTGTTTCATCAACTATATATAAATCCTCCATAGGTTTTAAGTGCATTCTCGACTCATGTAGAGAGAGTCACCAAGTAGAGAAATTCCAAGTTCATTTCAATTTCATATAATTGTCATTACTTCGACCCATACCGTATAAGTTGGATTAAACATAAACGTTTGATTATTTATCTTTTTTTTTCATTTTAGCAACTCATCTCGATGTGCATTTATCAAGTGATGGATAATAATCTGTTCTATATTGAACTGTTTGAAGTATTGTTGCATTGAAAGTTTTATTATTATATTCAAATAATGTATTCAAATAATACTGTTATACAACTCATGAATAGATGATAAACTTTGTAAGTAGGTTTCTCATTGCTCGATAAAAAAAGTACCTGAGGTCGTAATTAACCAATGGGACGACATCGTTAATGTAGCATATGGAGTGCTAACTCATTCCGAGTACTAAGTTACATTTGCTGAAGTTTGTAGACCACTCGAAGCAATATATATTATGCAATGGAATTATTTTACGTAAAAATATAACGAAAGACATCATTCGAGATCGACTATACTAAAAAAAATGAATCCTGTAAAATTCTTGAAATCGCCTTGACACTGAACAAGAATGTAAATTCATAGGGATGCTAGGAATGGCTAACGTATTATGTAGATCTTAAGCCCTACGTCAAATGCGTCAGTGACAACAAAATAATTGCACTAATGGGTTTAATTTTATTTCACATTAATTATATTATAACTAACTATTTGTAAGTAAAGGAAATAATTGTTTAAAAGCTACCATTTTTCCGGAAAGACACACAGAAACAAAAGAAAAACGCTAAAAACGCGTTCAATAAAACGCCTCGTCTAATAGCTGCAACGAAATATTTATTCAAATGAATGAACCATTTTTTTTTTTTTTTTTTTTTTTGTTACAACGAATATATTATGGTTGCGAAAGAATCTTTCAGGTAGAATTTCATTGATGTGGCGATTCAATGACAAATTTTATTGTTTAAATGTTTTATTGTTTATATCAACCTTAGATATAATTTGATATAATTTATTAGCATTTGAATTTAATTTTCACTTCATTGATCTATAGTTGGATTAGATTATATTCAATCTGGAATAATTCAGTTAGAAATTATCTTGAAAAAATACAATTAAAAACAATCATTTTATTCATTATTTTAAATTACGCGAACATTTTTCTACATTTTGAATATGTACAGGTTCTTAATCTGAGAAATAGATCGCTATTTACCAATCACTTTTTTGTTTCGTGTATTTATCGGTTAATTTTTAGCCAATTATGATGAAATTTGGTTCTTTTCCTGAGTATATCACTTAAAATAATCATAACGAAATCGTAAATCTTTGTAAAACGCTGGTTATTTTTTTATTTCCATTTTTTTAGCTACCAACCATGTCTTAAAGTGTATGAAAACACTGAATGTATTTTCTTTTCTTTTTTCCGTTGTATTTTAAATAAATATGTTTATAAAATTATTTTCTTGGTCATCATTACGGAAAATTAGGAAAAAATTAAAAACTTTAATTACGTACCAACCATGTCATTTCAAAAGGAAGTATTTATCATGATCAATGAAAAATACCTGTACTGACTTTTATTAACAATATGCTCTGCATAAGTTGTTACTTATTTCGTTTAAGAGTTATATCAAAATAAAAAAACATCGCGAACATTTCGCAAGAGTGATATTACTTCGTTTTTAATATCTGCGAATATGAATTCCACTTTTCAAGAAGACGCATTAATAACGCCATTTTAAATTTTTTTATTTCTACGACATGCTATTTTGTATTTAATATGAACATAAACAGAAGAATATAAAAAGATGGTAATTAATATAAAAATAATGAAATACTTTACAGACATATATGAAAGAAAACTAGTGAAATTTGTAGTTCAATAAAATGTCATTGATCAATTATGTTGTATCGCAACAGTTGCGCAAATTGCAATTTAATGTTTTGTCCCTTTCAAGCAAACTTATAAAGTGTTATAAAGTAATTCGTCTTGTCTTAACCGCGGGAGAGGAAATACCTCGATATATCTCTCGCAAACCTCTTCAACGGTTATACCGACGGGAGTGAATCTGGATTTCGCGGCTTCTGTCCCTAGGGAGCTTTATAATCCGGGATGGAACAGGCGCATTTCGTTCAGCTTTAACTTATATGGCCCTGTGACGCAAGAATTTGAGTTTTATTACAAGGAACTGCCTGATTGCGTATATATATATACATATGTAGTACTTCGGTCCGATAGTCACCCTTAACCATCAAAGGCTGCGACATCAATCTTCAGTTCAGACTCGATCGAATAATTGATTTCCGATCAATCAGTCAAATATAATATGTGATTCTTCGGTATTACTACTTTGCAATAAAATATTGTGAAATTATGTTAAGAGATCGAGCTTGCATACTTTGCTTTTTATCTATATGCACATGCGTCGTGTCGTCAGATGTTCATCTAGATTCAAGTATTCGTTCGTTTCTTTTGAATTATAAAGAATTCTTTAATCGTTTGGATACACCCATTTGTTTATTTTAGAAAATTGTTAATATTGGTTTAATTTTCATCTTAATTGCTTAGCAAATAATATAGGAACGTATATTAAATAAATTCCTGGTTCAATAGTGCAGGGCTTAAGAACTACATTCCTGAAACGGAACCTTTAATTCCTGATAATTTTTGAAAGTTTTAATGCAATTATATATCTGATTTCGTATTTGCTCTTTATTAACTCTTGGTAGCGACTTAATGAATTGAATGTAAAATTGAATAAAAGTGAAGAAAAATTCCGAGAACAAATTCACAGAAAACGGCGCTAAAACTGTGAATTAAAAAGTCCCGTGCACTACACTTTTTGCTAGGGGTTGAAATGAAATGAAATGAAATCGCTAGTCCTCGACACGAGTTGCAATTTCACCCTCACCTTATAGTCTTCCCTTCTACTTTCCATACTCACTTTATACTAGTTTTTAATATTATTAGTTTTCTTTTGGAAAATTATATGTCTTATAGATTTCATGTTTTTTGTTGATTTTAAAATCAATATTTTTAAATAATAAGTAAATTGACTAAATTCCTTTACATCTTCACTGGCCTCATTTATGTAGATAATATGTCAATGACTGATTGACGTCATTCTTCTTTTTGTATAAGATTTGCATACTCTCTGCATGTGGTACATTTTTTGTGGAATTCAGAAATAGCCTATAGTTTATTAAAGATGTAATGGATGATTCTTCTAAAAAGGACTTTTATAAAAAAAAAGTGAAAATACAAACAGTGTAGTGCGGATTATTCGAAATTCGAGATTTTCAAAATTCAATATAATGGATCTAATGTGGCCAACCAAAATCCGAAACTTTGCTTGATTAATATGAAACTTTGTAATCGATTTTCGAGGTGGCTACTACAAATCCGTTACCACATTTTCGACATTGAAAATGGCAGATCCAATATGGCGGGCCAAAGTCCACGTCTCTCTCGCTGTTTACTAATCTCGTATTTTTCTAGTTCGAAAATTAAAAATACATATTAAATTTGCTTTATTATTAAGTTATTAAATTCGGTTAGCTAATATATATATATAATATAACAAGGTTGTCAATCTTACAGTAACATTACTTAACCTTAACCTCTTGTCCCTCACAGAAAAATATATGTTCGGTGTCCGAAATGACACCCAATTGGGTGTTAACCCCAATTTTTTTAGTGTTTACACCCATTTTTTTAGTGTTTACACCGACTTGGGTGTAATTTCGGACCCCGAACAATATTTTTTGGTGTACATTTCCCTTGAAATAAGGAAGAAGAGAAAGACGATACAGAATCCATAATAATTCTCAATTGCCAAAAAAATTAATTGAATTGAATGAAAAATTGTCATATGTACATTTCGACCGCATATGCGTCCCTCGGAGTGCTTATATATATATATATATATACGGGTGCGAGCCCGTATACATACGATGCTCATAAAACACTCTATATTCTAAAATCAAATTTTTTTTCTTGCCTCAAATTGAATTACAACTATATATTTCTGGATATATTTTGCTCTTACAAACTTAGTGAAATTTGCTTCAGACCCAACATATACATTTATCATGTTGAAAACATTAAAACAAAAAAATAAGAAATTTAAGCTCGACTCGACTATTTGCACTTTTGGGGAAAAAGTAGAAATTTATTGATAGATATAAATATATTAATATAAATATTATAATTATGAATATTAATGATTATTTAATTATGTTCATCACACACACATGAATATTGTCGATGGTAAAAGTGCAGTTAATTAATGAAATTGTTAAAATACTTTACGACCGAATTGGAAATCTAAATAAATAAAAAAATTAATTAATCAGTCATTATACTAAATGAAAAATAATTAAAATGCGACGTTGCGATCCCAGGTGCGGATCGTATTCTGAAAGCAAAATAAAAATAAATAATGTTATTTCTTTTTATTTTGCTTTCTGATCCGCACCTGGGATATATATATATATATATCCCAGGTGCGGATCCTATTACTGAAAGCAAA
>JAPYZR010001805.1:0-39431 GCA_030522945.1 Trichopria nigra
AAAAATCGACACCAGATTCGTATTCAGCACCCCTAATAATGTCTCTTTACCCAGTTTTATGAAAGTAATTGGAAGTTTTAACGTTTTTTTAACGTCAAATAGCCTTATACAGTCTTTCTTTACGCTTGGGCGCCATTTTGACATCCGCCATTTTGAATTTCGCAATGTGTAACCATGGATTTTGATAGCCGACGATTCTAGGACGCGATATTTTGGGGTATCGTGGCAAATTGCACTCGGTTTTCATGTGATAATGGTGAATAAAAATGGTTTCTTTCTACAAAAATCGCGTTTTCTTTTCGGAAATGGTTTTTGAAAAATGTTTAAACTTTTTTTTTCATATAAAGTGGGAGCCGGAAAGTTGTGGTACATTTTGCGTCATCTTGGTCCTTAATGGGTTAATAAGATTGTAAACCTAATTTGTAGTAAAAGTTTATGAATACTACGATCGTGGCAGTCACAATTTTCATAACAATTAATAAAAGAAAAGTATAAAGTATACACGATTAATAAAAAAACGTATATAAATATCGTTTTTAAAAATCATAAAGGATGAAGTCAAGTGTGTTGTATAAGCGTGCTTCGAATCACTCGATTAGATTGAGAGGCGACAACAAAAGTCCCGTTTCCTTGTATGAGAATAAGGCCCGATGTTCCCTTTTATAATAGAGAAGAAAGGAGTGAATCGGAGAGCCCGGTTCGATGGAATCAAAAAGATTCTTGTGCCTGTCACACCTGCATTTTGGAGTCGTAAAGCGAAGTCACGTATTCCCAGGAGTCGATTATCCTACCAACAGTGCTGTAAGAGCTTCCGTGAGAGGTTTGCAAAGCGCGACCCTTATAAAAAAAAAAAATATGATAAATACATTCTGTTGAGTCATATCTCTTCTCCTTCATGGGCATAAAGAATCGCGTTACCTCATATATATATATATAGTTGTGGGGTATTTTGATGGAAATTTTCCTCCGGAATGATTGATGCGACATCGGTGTGGTGCGTGATGTTTTATTTTATATAGAAAATATTTTGACAAAATCGGACACGATTTCCCGTATACATTTATTTCGATAGAACGTATCGATATAATATATGGTGATGTATTTAAATTTCGGGTCTTATCGATATTTGAAGGGATTTTATTTGTTTTTTTTTTCGTAAATAATAAAAATGTAAGAACCACAAACGAAATTAGAAACATTTGTTTGTTTTGCGACTTTCTTTTGACAGTTTTTTTTGGTCACGATATTTAATATATGTAATTGTATCGATTAATAACGATTCAAAAATATTATTATTATTTATAAAGGATTATTCAAAAATTCACATTTGTACGATTTGTTTTGGTCACTTTTTGGGCGATAGTGAAAATTTGAAATCACTATTTTAAGTTGACATGTATAATATTGTTACATTACAATTGGTTTTGTTTTTAAAATTTTATTTTGAACAATTTTTTTGGGGCTGATGAATATTATTTTCAATGTGTGAAATTTTGTATGGATTATTACTAAACGGATTAAAAACAGAAAGTTTGCGATCAGAATTATTCGTACGATATGTGAAAACCTACAATTTTTAATCTATGATACAACAGACTTCAAATTCGATGATTTTGTTTTCGACATTCTGGACGTTTTTGGGTCTCTGAATGAAAATTTCATCAAAGACACGTTTTGTAATGAGAAAATTTAATATGAAATTTAATGTGAAAACTATTTGATCAATGAAAATTTGAAATCGATGATAACAAATTACACCGGATTGGATATTAAAAAAAAAAACACTTCTTGGCACATTTTGGACGTAGAATGTTGGTTTGAGGTACAAATTGTAATTTTAAAGTAAACGATTGAGTTGCAATGAACATTTCAATATATTTAAAGTTATATATTAGTCAAGTGATTATTTGTTTTCTCTCTCTTTTCTTTTCAACATATGCTGTTTTTGGGCATATTTTGAATATTTAAATTTATGATTCAATTTTGAAATTCAAGAATCAATATTTTGAAAATATAACAAAGGAAGTAAATATTTTAGAACAATGAGCAAAATTTGTATATGTGTCATTGTAAAAGTTTTATCTTTAAATACATTCAATTTTGGGCACTTTCTTGAATATGTACTACAATATGCATTTATTTTAAATTGAACATCGTTATATATGAAATAATTGAAATAAGATCTGAAAAATAATGTTCTATTATAAAAGTTATGTTCCAAAAATGCGATACTGCATGATTTTGGGTTGTGGATGACAAAAAATATTCCGAAGTCATCGAAATTTATTATAATATTGATATACGGTCGTTCTACACATTTTTATTTATTTACTTTGGACGTGTTTTGGGTTGTTCGATTATATACAAATATATTTTATCAAATTTCCCTGAAAAAATAAATTAGCACCCAAAATTTGATATATTATCGAATTTTGGGTTCATAATTTTTGAAAATAACTTTACGTCGATAATAGAGTGATATATTTAATACTATAAACTTTAATCATTTTGGGCGTGTAAATTGGATTCGACACAAAATCAATCAATTTCATTGCAATTACATCTGATATGATCATTATATCATCTTCTCGTGTGCGTTTCGACTGACGTTTCAAACAGTACATATTGTCGATGTCCATAATTTTTCATTTCACAAATGTCGACCAATGAGTGCCTCCGAACAACGGACGCGATGTCCAGAATGAACATATGAGGACGTATCCAGGGGCGAATATACGAACACTGTTATATATGGATGACCATAACTCGCGCTGGGATCGGGGACGTTTACATCTGCCGGTCCACTGCTCGGGAATTCTGATTCCTCGTAACGGTGACGCGACGTGGGTCGTCGCTGTCCATCGAAGACAATGTATGGGAAAAAGGGAGAAAAAGGTCGCGAGACGAGAGAAGAAAGAGAATCGTCATACGGGACTCCGTCACCCACGAAATGGCACTGAGGCTTTTTCCACCAATCGGCGATCGGGGTTGTTAAAAACGGCCTTTTACTCCTTGATATTGGTCACGTGATGTGTCGTGTGACGTAGAGTCACACAATGTGTTCAATACGGTAAAAACCAGAGTTTCGAGAAAGAAATATTAAGAAATAAACGAATCGTCTGTGTTTTAAGATATATTAAGATAATATATTGGTGCAGAATCATCGACGATGTACAAAAGTCGCAAAACACCATATTATGAAGAAAAATAATTTATTTCGGATAATTCTCGTTTAATTTTGAACCAATTTCAGCGATATTTTTTTGAGGATTGTATATGTTATGTAGAATCACCCTTCCAACTTTATTCATACTTTTATGGTTGAAAAGCTCGGTCGATAACTGTTCTACTTTAGAACCCTCTTGATGCCCAAAATCACGGAATTTATAGCTCATTTTCATTTCATTTATATATACCATTTATATTATATATTTATCATTCCTCATTCATTCATTCATTTTTTTCCAAAACCATAACATATATTTAAAGGACAAATATTTGATTTTTATTTTTATTTAGTTTACCCTTTTAAAAATGTCGGAAAACTGTGGAAATTTCGAAAAATACGTATTGTTTCTGTCTAATTCCGATAGAAAATTGACAATAAACGAAAGTGCTCCATTAAAAGTGTAAAGTCTCGATTGATTTGTATGTTCCTAATTATTTTTTAATCTCAGTAATGGCGGATTCAATATGGCGGCCGTAGAAAATATGGCCAATAAAAATAACAAAATCTTTACTGTATCTCGTTTTTCCGCGTGTTGTATTAAAATAAATACAAGTTTAGCGACGGATGTTGACATTTCAAAATGGCGGATGGGACGAATTCAGGAATTCGTACATTTTTTAATGAAAATCAACGCATTCAATTAAAAAAATCACTAAAAACATTTTTGCCCGCAAATTGCAGACAGATGTGTACAAGATAATTTTTTTCATTCGGAAATAATAATAATACACTTCTCAATCATCCATCTGACATATTAGGTCCGCCATTTTTAAATTTGAATATCTGTCACGAAAATTATTGATTAAATTTTTATACAAAAAATACGGAAAAACGTGATAAAGTAAAGATTTTACGAACTTTTAGCGCAGATATTCGTACTTTCAGTTTTCTACGTCCGCCATATTGAATCCGCCATTATATTGAGACCTTATTAAATGTAATAAAAAAAATGATACGTCCAATCGAAATGTTACACTTTTAAGGGGAAAATTCGCGTTTACTGGGATGGAAGTATGAAAACTGAAGATTAACAAATAAAAATAAACGAAAAATAATAATAAAAAAAAGATACATTATTATTCTAATAAAACTATGGAATTGCAAGATGATTAATGGAATCAATTGTGATTGAGAAATGCGACTTATAGAATTGATGAACATTGGTCGATAATAAACAAAGCCTGTCATTGTACGCAAAAAAAGAAGAAGAGGAAGAAATCCATAAAAAGCTGGCTATCTACTGCTAACAATCAGTTACTTGAGAAGTGGAAAATAAAAAATCCATTTACTTTCCCGAAGCATTCTTTTCAATTCAGGGGAAAATTGAGATGTATACATATAGTTATTCAATGGAATAATCTGACGTCTATAAGCAGGCAAGATATATGGTTTTGTTCCGAGTTTCGTCACAAAACTCGGGTGCATTATTAAATGTGCGAGCAGCATTTTTCTCAAAACGAGCCTTTGGGGTTACTGTATACATATAAAGAATATAATGCTCCGGAGGAAAAAAAAAATAATAATGTCGAAATAAAAAGCAGGTCGAAATCGACGGCCTGCTTCGCACCAGCGGGACAAATTTTGACGTCTTATTTATTTGGGGCCGGACTAATTTTACGAGGCGCGGTCATTATATTATTTTGCCTTTTCAGCCTCGAAAACCGTAAAACATCTTCGCAGACCATGGAGAATTATTTGACAAGCGAAAAATTAGAATGAAAACTAATTCAATACTCGCGTTAAATCTGTTTTTTTTTTTTTATATTGCTCAATGGAAATAATAACTGTGCGGGATGCTGATTTTCTCTCGTGTTTATATAATAGCTTCAGTAGTTTTAATGATCTGTGTCATAGGGCATTTCACAGTAGTACACAGTTTTTTGTTCACTACTGGATGGTGTGAATGGATGGCCATTTTTCAATTTTTACAAAATCTTATTGTTTGTAGAACGTCATTATCTTCACCTCCGATTCTTAAGCTATATAGGAAGTTGGATCAAGGGAATTTCACGAATGAAAATGTTGATCTTCGATTTTTTACTTTCGACCTTCGATCTTTGACTTTTCATCTTCGTAATTTTCCAATTTTTATATTTTACGGTTTATTTTAGACTTTCTTTTTTATTTTAAACTTATATTAGTTTGAAGATCTTCTTCTTCTTTCTTTTCATTTTTAATTGTCGGCCTTTAAATTCTGACATCATTTCGATCGACATTGATTTTCGACATTGATTTACAACATTCTGTTATTCAATTCTCGACTTTTAATTTTTAACCATGATACAAGACCTCTCTAATTCTATCTCCTTCTATTCAGAAAACCTCTCTTATTTATTCTATGTCCACTACAAACCCTTTCAATTATCTTTTATTCTATATTTTTCAAATTCTTATTGTACTTAGGATAAGAATAGACAAGATTTCCTTCAACAAATGTCAGTATTCGATTTTCAACTTTCAAATATAAAATTTCAATCGATAATCGAAGAAAAATGTATGCATGCTCTATTACTTATCATCGATTTTCGGCCATTAATTTTCCCATTTGAATTTTTAACTTTATTGTTCTACTTGCGATGATACATATTTCATTTTCAAATGTTGATTTTACATTTAGTTTCATTCTTGAATTCAAGAACGAAAAGTCAATTGTAACAAAACTTAATGATCAGAAACGAAATGTAAAATCGAAGTTTGAAAACAAAAAATCGATCATCGAACAGTGATACCTTTCTTATTCTATGCTTAAATTTTCAAATATAGATTATATATATATATATATATATATTTTTTTTTTTCATTACTATCTTCAATGTCTCGTTACCAAATCTCGAACTTCATTAATTGGTCGAAAAGGATATAATAATCGCCCATGCGCACAGTAACGTATCACTTATATGCACTTGATGAACCGAGTGCTTTCATTTTTGTATATATATATGGAATGCAAATAAAGCAAAGAAAGTCGAATCAATCAACGTGATGGTACGACGACGTGACAAAAACAGTGATTTTTCGAAAACTGATAAGATCGAGGCCTCCGTCAGAAACTTGCAGGGCCCCTCGGGGGTTCAGTTACGTAACTTTTTTTTCCAGACCCCCGTCCTTTCGTTCGTGTCATTTCCTTTATATCCTTTTTTTTACCCGAGGGGTGATAGGATCTTCGCAGGGCTCTGCTGCTGATGCTTCTTCCTGCACTTCTACTTTTCCTTTTCAGGAGTGTCGTCCTGTCTTTCGGCACCCTGGGGCTTCGGTTCCTCCGCCTTCTGCTGCTGCAATCTTCGATTAAATTCTGACAACGATTTGCGGAATTTTCAAACCGATTTTCCTTACACGGACGTGAAACCACTAATTTTGAATATATATGTATATGTGTATATATAAATTTTTAACAGGACAAAATCAAAATAAAAGAGACAAATGTAAAAATGTAATTTGAAAATTTGAGGAATTTTAGAATTTTTAATATAAAAAGGAAATACGGAGATTCGAAAATAATAAATGTCTAGACTGAAATACGTAAGATTTTAATTTTGACTCTGCGACTAGTACGACATAATGGATCTTTAACGGAATTCATCCTTGTAATATATACCTCACAGTGGGTGTTTCGTTTACTTAGACCCCCTGCAAGAGTTTCCGTGCAAGAAGTTGGTTTCGAGCGTATTGGTTTTCTGTATTGAATAATTTTGTTATTGAAGAAGGCCACTTTGAAGCGTTTCGAGGTAAATCTCGTATCAACATTTTGGTTTCATTCCAAACTTTCACGATTCTTGAGAAATCCGTAAAATTTGAAAGCCAGGAAACACGAGATCTGATACTATTTGCAGGTTCAATCGAACAAGTGGAAATTATAGAACATTTTATCTATTTCTACAAATGTTCAGCAGTATTTTACATAGTGTTGTTAAAAATAGATAAGTTTTGACAATAATAAATTATTTATCGATTTTAATTGATTTGTCTTTGTTCGATCATGTCAGGTAAGCTAATTTAGACTTTCCACTCATAAGAAAAGGATTGAAAAATGTTAATTATTGAATTAAGTAAATTAATGATGTGCACTTTCACCTTAGAAAGATGCACGTCCTGTTCGTTCACATGGCGTTTCGCGTTTAGAAAGAAGATTCGAAAATGGATGATCACTAATAGATTAAATTTCAGATAATAATTCAAATAACTATCATTTCACAAATGATAATTTTGGTATATAGATTCAAAATTGTAATTGGGCATTTTTAACTTCAATTGCCGATTTTAAAACTTTATTCTGTGATTATTTCATTTTTTTTTAGTTCTTTTCGATCCGCGATGTCAAAAACTCGATCTTCAATAAATAAAGTTCGTTTTTTATTTTTAGTTTTCGATCTTTCATTTTGGATTTTGCAAATCACGATCTTTTATCCCTTACATTTGATTTTCTGTCTACAAATATGTTCTTACAAGAAAACTAAAATATCGTTCTCGATTGCTATTTCGTGCTCGCTACAAATTTTGAGATTAAATCTTCGATTCTCGATCTTCAAATTACAATTTTCGACATATGTATTATTCGATGTAGTTTAATTACTTTATACTTTCGATCTCTATTTTGTAATATGTAAGCTTCGATTTTCGGTTTAATCGAATTTCATATTTGAGTCTTGACTTCCAAATTATAAATTTGGTTGCACATCACAATTTCGGAATTTTTCATTTTACTTTCTTAGATATTTGATGTTGGATTCTACAATTTTAGAATTATGTGTTCTATAAATTTTCGATTTTCGATTTTCGATTTTTGGTCATATGCCAATTTCGAATTTCGATACGATCTGCGATTATTGATCTATAATTATCAATATTAAAATTTTAATCTTGAATTTTCAATTTAGATTTAGAAAATTCGAGGCTGGGTTTTCGAGTTTTCGACAATTTACTTTCGACATTCGAATTTTCAAATTTGGTAAATAATCTGCGATTTCCGATCCACAATATTCAATCTCGACATTTCCTTTCGATCGTTTCCTTGTGGGTTTTCGAGTTTTCAACATTTGACTTTCGATTTTTTCTAAAATCCATTTCTCAAATTCGATCTACGATTTGCGACATTCTCGATCTACAATAATGCTCAATCTAAAATCGATTTTAGAGATTCGAATTATGATCTGCTGTTCTCTATCGATCATGATGAATCTCAAAATTTCGAATTTTCAGTAATCGATGTGACGTTTCATGGTGGATTTTCGAGTTTTCGATATTGGAATGTTGTTATTCGATTTTCCAATATTCTAATTTTCGAATTCGATTTTCGATTTTTCAAATTCGATTGATCTGCAAGTCTCAATCTTAAAATGTTCAATTTTATAATTTCGATCAATTCAAGTTTCAGTAATGGATTTAAAACGATTCAAGGTGGTTTTTCGAGTTTTCGATATTTGATTATCGACATTTGATATTCATTATTCGATTATTATAATCTGCATTTCTTGATCTAGAATGTTCAATCTGAAATCGATTCTAGAAAATCGATTTTTCAAATATGATTCAATCGTATGATTTCAAATAATGTTCAGTCTTCGATCTTGAATTTCCCCACAATCGATTTGCTATGTCGACATTCGGTTTACGATTTTCGGTATTCGATTTGTCTTTTTTATTTCGATTACATTCGATCTTTAAACTTTAAATTATTTTTCAATTCTCCATTATCAATTGAGCTTCTCTTTGTCTGCACTGTTTCTTTATACTTTCACATTATCGATCGCGATTAAAATCGCCCAATAATCGATCGATGTACAATCGATCACTGGGACGATTTTAATCTTCGCAAACAGAAGACGTACGCATTGAAACTGAACATTGTTGTACCTATAAATTTTTCTCTCTTTTTTTCGCGTAGTCAAAAATGAAAACATAATTTATGAAATATCGTATATAAATTTAAAGAAAAGTGTACCAACGCCTCAACAATAATACCTATTATTTCAAGATATCTTCTTTTATGCCCATTCTCTCCGGTATCCCGGACAGTACCATCATACATATATATTCGCAGACGTACTAGAATGACTATTCAGTAATAGGAGTTGTTCGTGGAAAGCTGTCAGGCCCCAGAGGCGAACGATTGTCCCCTATAGCTGAAACGGTGCACCTGTCACTTGTTCCAAGTGAGACGTCACTCCCGAAAATTTAAAGCGATCATAGCTTTTTTTCTTCTCGTGTTTGTTTTGATACCATTGTGTTTTTATTTTCTTTCCGGAAAATACTGATCCTCCGCGTGAGATACACACCCACGCTCGTCCCTCGCAGTTTATATATGGTTTTCGACGATTTCGTATGGTCCGCGTATATGCTCGGCGTAAACGGGGGGTTGGGGGGGGGGGGGGACTTTTCAGCGCACTTAAGGAAGATCGAAAAGGTGTTTTTTTTTTTTTTTATCCCTGGCGAATATGTCCGGTTTCTGTCAGCATGACTTCGGGACGCAATCCCGGGGGAAGCGTCGCGTCACGCACGAGCGATCCAGAGATATACAGACGTCAAGCGGGCAGAAGATACGGCACGTAACAGCCCGGAGTGAATCTATTAAATGCACGGTACGAAACTGTATTATGGCTGTATCGTGAATGGTTCGAAAACGACTCTTGAACGCCCCACGGTGCCACACAATAAATAAACAAAGAACCCCCCCGGTCGAAAAGGAGCTGAGCGTTTTCGCTGTCTGGGGAAAAAGAAAAACATTTCTCAAAACTCGAAGTAACCGTTTTAAAACTGAAAGAAGTGCCTGCGTAAGTTTGGACTCATCGTCGCCTCACGATTTGATCGAAAGAAACGTCGTTATAAGGAACGACAAATGAACGCAGATTTGACAGGTATAGGAATGGAACTGCGACCTGACGCCTTTTTATAACGGGTCAATGATCGGTTTAGCGTTACAACTAATTTCGAGTGACGATACCAACTTTTTTTTTGTCTGGAAATGTGAACAACTACGTTACATTGCATCCTTGCAAAGTAGCGTTCCAATTTTTGGCTCATAAACGTCTCTGTAACGATCCGAGAACGATCAATGTCATGCCTCAGAAACGTTACAGCGAAACGTATATTTGAAAAGTTTATGCGCGCCTTTATTACTTCTATGTAATATTCAGAACGTCACGTTGAAAATTATGAAAATCTTATCACGGTAACGTTACAATGAAACATTTGAAAAGCTTATGTGGTTACATCAATTACAACTTATAAAACCACCCTGAAAATTATCAATTCTTTCTATACAGAATTCAAAATTGAATTAGTTAAGTAATATTCTATATCACTACAGAATTTTTTACTCGTGTTTTCCAAGTGTTAACTGATTTTAGAAATTGTAAAATGAAAATTTCTTGATTTTAGAAATTGGTCAAAGTATCGCGAAAGCTGGATCTAACTTGCAGAAATCGATGCGCGATTTCACTTTTGAATTCGCACGCCATCTAGAGCTTAGTTTTTACTATTTCACAACGTATACAAGAAATAATGTTGTATGAAACGTCACATTCACAACGTTACCTAGAAAGTTACATATACAGTTACCTAAACGACGCACGTAATAGTTATTTTGAAACCTTGCAGAAACATGACGTTTGCGAAGAAGATCACATTGCAACATTTTGTGAAGTGGTGAAACATGATGTCATTTCACAACATTCCCGAAACGTATTATATAAAATATTTTTATAAATTAACGTAGAAACCTTTCAGTTATGTTTTTCATATGTACGTCACGTTGGAACGTTCCAGAAACAATAATGTACCCTTTCTATGTAACGTTTTAGGAAGGTCAGATGGTTTAGCCTGAAATATGTTAAGAACGATATTAACTTTGATTGCGATGCAATTGTAAGCATTGTAACTGATGATTGCCAGTTGTTGTTAAAAAACACATTTCGACGAAATAAAAAGTTGTAAACAAATTTTATAAAATACAAGCTGTATACTATAAGATATGAATAATAAATTAACGAAAAATTGAAATTAATAACAATGAGAGAGATTAACGTAAGAGAGAAACTTAGAAGGCGAGAAAAAAAATGTAACGAAAGTAAAGGGAAGTATATCGAAACAGATGAATCTAAAGAAATTTGCCCATTGTCAAAAAAGAAAAAAACCGATCAAAACAGCCATTTCTTTCTCGACACCATAAATGTAACCGTTGCTTAACGTCCAATAAACAGCTAGCAAAATCGCCGTCTAAAAATAAGCTTTCCAGACGGCCGATGTGAAAACACATGTGATTTTTCATCACGCTTTTCGCTCGAACATCCAATGAGCGTTAATCCACTCATTATGTGCGTAAATATTTTTACGTTACGTAAACGTTCAATTAGTACTTTCCGCAAAGTCGCATAACGTCTCTTTCCAACGCATAATAAAACGGAGGAGCATAAATCGACGTCCTGCATTTCATTTTAATTTATACAAATATATATGTAATCAAATTAGGTAAAAATCGTTGGGACGGGACATCCTCGTCGCCTCGCTGCTTTTTTATGGCGACAAAAAGTTCTAAAGTCGAAAAATCACGAGCGACACGAAACGCAGACTTTATAGTATATATATAGAGAGAGATAACGGGTGTCGAGACACGAGGCGTAGCTGTTGACTGAAGAATCTATTAAAACGATATCCAAAACTATAACGTCACTTTTATGAATGGCCATAGTAAACGAGTCGAGTACCCCGCGGCGATCTTGTCACACGGACACGTGGTGCGAAATGAAGATTTCACGATTTTTTTCCTCTTGTTTCATTTTTATCTTTTTTTGTTTTTTTTAGATATAACTTGACGTTAAAAATCACTTTTACACACTGCCGTTATCTGAATCTTAATTCGCAGATGCATGCAATTTTCTAGCGTTAAAGCGCGCGAGCGCTCGTTTTATAGTCGCTATATACGGGATTTCCGTTTTTATCAGTATTTATATAATTTTGCGAATAAATTCTGGCCGTCGTTGCGAAATTGCAGATTAAATTGTAAATCAATCCCGATTTTTTTTATCCATCTTCGTTATCCAATCCGAGTTATTTGAGTACGCAGTCAGATCTCGATCTTTGATTTACGATCTGCTGGTTTCCATCTTCGTTTCTCAATTTTTTTTTGACCTTCGGCAATTGTGATTCAATTATTGACGCTTCATTTTTGTGGGCCCTTTTGCTTTTATTTTCGATTTCGTGATTTCGGTTATCGATACTTTTCTTTTTCTTTTGCAATTTCAAATTTTTCACCTTAATCTTCGACTTTCCATCTCGAAATAATTGATGTTTTGATTATCTCGAATTACTATTTCGATTCGTCTAAAATGTTCGATTTTGACTCTTTCGTGTTCGATTTCATATATCTTCGAGTGTCGATCGTTAAATAATCTCGATATTCTGATGTTAATTTCTAATCTTTACGTTGTCGACTTTTGATGTCTGATCGACCATACTGCAATTTTCGAGATTTGTTATTTTAAAACTTTGTTTATTTATCGATTATTATCTATCTTCAATTCTCGATTTTCGACTTTCGACTTTCAACCTTCTACTTCCCATTTTGTACATCTTATTTATCAACATTTTATCATTCCGAAAATTGTTTTTGACCTTCGTTTTATTCTATATTACTTTCAGTGGTTCAGTATCTTATTCATTTCATTGTTTCACGATTTCCTGTGAGCGATCATCAATCTTGAATTTTGGGAATTCGATTTTGACCTTTCTTATATTTGAGATGCGACTGTAAGTGGTCCCAAGAAGAATGGTTTACTGTAACTATTCATCAATTTTTCAGTTTATGGCATCGATTTTCAAATCATGAATTAAATTCAAAGAATGAAAAATTCGCTTTTACGATAATCGTTTTTCCATATTTCAATGTCCCTTTATCGATACTTTAATACTTGACATTAATTTTTTTTTTGTAGGTTTTAAGTAGTGCTATCCTTTTAAACAGAACTCTAAGCACAGTATAAAAGAAACGACTATGACTTTCCTGTAAATTTGATTACATATTAAAATTTATGTCAATTATTATTTTAAAAATCAAATTTAATACAAAATCTGTTTCGATGTTGAATTACCCACTACAATTTCGATCTTCGATATATATAAAATTCGGTTGTCGATATTTAAATTTTATTGTTCAATTTTCTACCTTTAAATTTCCATCTTTAAAATTCTTCTGGTTTTTCGGTTTTTGGTCATCGCTATTAATGTTTTTCATATAATTTTCGAAATCTCGATTTTCGATTTGTGACTTTCGACCTGGAACCTTTCATTCTCTATGTTTTAGATCTCATTTATACAAACTACATTATCAATCCTAACTTTCGATCTTCCATTATTCGACTTGGTTTTTCGATGTTCAATCATCGATCCGCGATTCTGGATTTTTTACTTTCGACCTCCAACCTTTCATTTTCAATTTTACGTCTTATTTCAATTCGCAAATTTCGACTTTCCTGATTTTAAACCTCGATTTTCGATGTTCAATTATTAACGATTTCGATTCTCGATTCTCCACTTTCTACATCCTATTTATCAACGTTCAAATATTATCAATCATAATTTTTAATTATCGAGTTTTTACTTTCGATCTTCGATAATTGAACTTCGATCTTCGATATTCGCTTATCGACGTTCAAATTTTCAAGTTTCTTTGTTTTTCATACTGTGAACTTCAATTATCAATGTTAGAATCTGTGTTATTGATTTTTCATAATTGGATTTCCAATTTCGATATTTGATTATCGATATTAAGATTTTCATCTTTAATTCTCGTGTATTTCTGATCTTCATTTGATTTTGAATTATTCGATTAGTCGTCGGAACCTTCATTGATTTTCGATTTTTGATCGTCGAGATTCGATCTTTTATCGCTTTCCATACTAATTATCGATCGTTGGCATTCGATATCGATTATTGGCATTCGACAACGATTATCAGCCTTCGATTATCGATTTTCGACAATCAATCTTCATTTACCGATCTTCGATTTTTAAATCTTTCTTTATACCCATACAGTTGAATCTTCCATTCTGCGTATATGTATATATTAAAATCGTAAATACAGATTTCGGTCGTCGCAACGGCGAAACTGCGAATTCGATATTATAATTCACGAGATTAAATACGCGTGAATTTTGCGTAGGAAGTTTAGGTAATTGTTACTCTTCGAGGTACGACGATAATTGGGTATAATAGCGAGTTTGAGTTAGGGAGTCGAGTGGGTGACGAAATTACTTCCTTTCGCCCCGAGGCTAGAAAGCTGAAATTTGGCATAATTGAAGACGATTCTAAACCTTGACTGGATTTCGGAATGTTACGAGAGTCCTGGGACTAAACTTGAATTCGCACATTTTTACGGACTCGTATCGATTAGGATGAAAACACTCTGGTTCACTTTGTGAATTTTGCGAGTTGACGCATATCAGTTGGAAATTATTTTTAAAACGCTCATGTTTTAGTCGTAAAAATGTTCTTTTTATTTTCATTTATTAACATAATATATATAATTTATATATGTATGTACATTACATGAATATTACAAAGTAAAAAGAGTAAAATAGTTACGAATAAATTATAACGTTTTTTACATCTTCGAAGGTTGGCCTATTCTTCGAGGAAGCGAAAAGATATTCATGCATGTACGTACGGAATAATTGGTGTCCCGCGAGGGCAACCTTTTATCCAGTACCTCCAGATGTATTATTACAGTTATACTTGAGAGTATAGCCAGTGTCGTTATGTATTTCGAAGAGCACTAGACCACGAAGCGGCGGGTAATTGACGGGAACTGTATGTGTATAAGGACGGTCACGAAAGGGAATTATAGTAATCGGCCCTTTTCTCGACTCGCTTAAAGAGGGGTATTTCCAATTTGTTCTGAAACACAGTACTACTAGCTTTTTGCCAAATCGAACGAGTTTTCTCCCCGATCGATCGATCTGAGGCAGCCTCGGACGTCGTCTCGGACGAGTCCGCCTACTTTCGTCTCGTCCGATAAACAAACCTCGCCTGTCACACTCCGAATGTTATTCGTTTTAATTCCGATGTATACGTCATTGTTTAATGTGTGTATAATAAAATAACAAATCATGAATCTGATGGTCATTTGATTAAAAAAAGTTGGATAGAATATTTTTGACGCGTCAAATGACCCGAAAACTATGAAAATGATATTCGTTTTTAAAATTGCGGAAGAAAAGTTGTTTACGAAAATTCGATCGGACTTATGATGTCCGAGCAATGAACGATTGAAGTTGAGCCAATCTAGACGCGGTAGTCACTACGCTGGTCGGTTGAGTGTCTCGCTTCCTGCCGATTTTTATTGATCGCCGTCGTCCTTTTGCGCGATTAAGTACACAAACATTTCTATCGGGTGTTTTCTACAACGTAAATTTATTCAAATGACCCACGAGAGAAATTTGATTAATTGTCGGAAAGTTGCACTCTCAATTGACTCGCGAGTATCTGCGTTTCCATTGGCTCGGTTTCGATCGCTGATTACTTAAATTCTACAAGTCCGATCGAATTTTTGTAAACAATGTTTTTTCTTCAATTTAAAGGATAATTTCAATTCTTGACTTCATTCATTAATGCATTTGATGTAGGATCGTAATATGGTTTCTACGATACAATAGATCAAAAACGGTTTGTAAGTATTCGCGGAATATTGCCACGTGTCAACAATCGCGTTCAATAAAATTACCTTTTCGATTGTAAAATTCCTCGCCTACTTGAGTCAACCGAGCCACTTAATTGTAAAATATCTCAAGAAGATATTTTACAATTAAGTTTTGATTTGCTATTACGACAAATGGTCAAAATAACGCGAAAGGAATTGTCCGTGATATTCTCAAGCGAGGTCGCGTCGCTTCTGCGGTATGATATTGCATCTCCACGATGAAATCATCCTTAATCAGCGTCAACTGCATTTATTGTCAAGTATCACCTTCAACTTCAACCTACTGTCTGCCAATTCTCGAAGCCCGAAGCTAGAATTGTGCGCGCTTAATCGGTTATTTTGTTAACGGGGAAATAGGCAAAACAGTCCTCTGTTTAAGTTCGGTTCAAGATCGGTTCAAGAGCAATTATCGTATAACTGAATTGTTCCCATTGACGATGACGTCACTGTGATAAGAGTTGTACAATCATTTATAAATTTATAAATTTCCAGAAAATCCGATCGTCCGGAAACCGATCCGAAAATTGTCTAAATATTGTCAATAATTATTTAAGTATACTTAATTAAAAAATAAGCGGTAATATAATTGATTCGAAAATATTTTGATTTACAAAAAAAATTAGGTAAGAAGTTGAAAAATGATTTATCAGCTAAAAATATACAGGACCTATTCAAAAGTAGTTGTGTTTTACACATACATCTACACAAAAAAAATGTGATACAAAGAGAGAAAGAGATATGCCAGAAAATTGACCCAAAGTCAACAGGAAATGTTACAAATAACAAGTATTCAAATTTAAACAATGACCGGTTTCGAAAAATTAAATAAAAAACTCGAAAAATATCATCCTATTAAAAACACAAAACTGTGAGCTTTTGAATACGTTTTGAATTGTCCAAAATGTTTCAAAAGTCTAAAAATGCAAAAAAAAAATAACATTCAGGGAACTGAAATTGTTAAGATACCATGTTTATAAAAAATAAGTGCAACAATTAAAGACCAAATGATAAACAAAAATACCTCAAGTGTTAAATAATGTCCAGAATATTAAAAATGACCAAAATGTTACGACATACGATTATAAATGTTACGATTATACGCCAAATGTGTTCCAAAACATTTTACAAAATGCCTTAAGTAATGTGAAAATTGTCCAAATGATTTCTAAAATGCCCAAAATATGTCCAAATTTTGTTTAAAAATGTAAAATACATGATCTATTCAAAAGTAGCCTAAAAGCCGTTGAAAATGTCCAAAATATACAAAAATAAACTAAAAATATCTTTAAAGCCTTAAAATGACCAAAAAATCATAGAAAGATGAATGAGGTTCAAAAATTTGATACAAATAGGTAAATCAACAGAAGATGTCCAAAATACGTCTAAACTATACTTAATAAATGTGTTCCAAACCTTCTTAAAAAATTCCCTAAATAATGTCAAAATTGTCCAAATGATTTTTGAAAGTAAAATAATTTTAAAATAGCACTGAAACTGTACTAACAGTAACGAAATGTCCTGAAAATATCTTATACGTTGAAATTGTCCAAAAAATCATGAGTTGACCCAAAATTTTAGGGCACTGTCAATTTATTCGGAATAAAAATATGAGGCAACTTCCAATAAGTCTTTAAATATTGTTAGTGTGAAAAAAGGACTCAAAATGCCACAAACGATCGGCCCAAAAAAAGTCCCCGAACGTCCAAAAGATGACTTAAGTGCGACAATAATCTCTCGAAAGTTTTCCAAAATTGACCAAAGTTACCCAACTTTTCTAAAATTCCAAATCTAAAAAGTACTCCAATATTCAATAAATATTCTAGGAATATTCTAAATGAGCCAAATCTCTTCGAAAAGTATCCAAAATCAATCATTTCCATTTCATGCCAGAAATGTTATAATTAGTATTAAACGATTATTATAGACGATGCCTTTAATAATCATTGATCATAAATTAGTGCCCATTTTATCATCGTCGACCATATCCCCATTCGATGTAACGTCCGTAGCACTAATGGAATCCTGGCGTTACAGTGAAGACACATGTCGTAGATAAATGGCCCAAGTCGTGCGATTCGCGCGTGCAAGTTTGGATAGGCGTTCATTGGGTGGTCCGAATGCCACTTTCAGACGAACGAGACGGCTCAATGGGTTTTATGTAACAGCTGAAGTTTCAGACCGTCACTGCGAATATGCCTATTGTTGTACACACCGTATGGAGACGTTAAAATTCCGCGACTGACGTCGTCGATGATAGCATTGTTTTAGAACGCGACGAAAAAAGTAGGGGGGCGATAAGATAATTAGAATTATGTACGTTCTCATATACCGCACCTCGGTAACGTTAAGAGAGGATTTTCTTTTTCTTTCAATGGCGACACAAAAGAGAGGACGATAATATGGCCACATTTCATAATGTTACGGTCAATTGTGCACCGAGTACGAATTACCGCGCTTATTTATGGTATTGGGTTTAAGGTGCCGGACGTCACCTTATTGGTATACGAATGATTGTGAAATAGTATAGTAGTTTATGAATCGATTCTAAAAATTGAGTCTGTAAAGTCTCAAGAATTGAAGAATTTTCGTGTCAAACTATATAATATATATAATATATAGTTTGACACGAAAATTCTTCAATTCTTTACATCGAGACTTTACAGACTCAATTTTTAGAATTATATATATATAGAATATACAGAAACCTTTATATTCTAATTTCCAAACACAATCGGAAGATTGAAAATTTCCAGGAAGAATTTTTGATCATGTATAAAAAATTACTTTCAATATATATATATATATATATAATGAAAAATGTTTAATGGAAATTCGAATATAAAGGTTTCTGTGATCCCCGATTACGAATACCTCGTCCAATTTGCAAAATACAAAATGGCGGATCAAATATGGCGTAAAAATAATTAAAATCACTATATAGGGTGATTGCGAAATTTGGTGGAAGAAGGCAGTTGTTAAAGTTACTGACGATGATGAATCAATAGTTGGATTTACCAAGTACAAAATGGCGGACCAATAATCAACATTTCCAAGATTTTTCTACGTTGAATGAACAGTGTTTTTTGAATAAATAGTATAAAGAATGTTAGTGAAAATGATCCAAAAAAATGTTTGAATATCAGCCATACAAAAACATTTTGAAAATGCTGCCGAGAATGTTCGCCATTTTGCTTTCGAAAACATGGGGGAAAGTATAACCAATTAAATGCGCTTAACGAAATCCAATTGAAATAAGAAAAAATGTAAAAAGAAGACAACATCTGATAAATATATTCGATAAGAAAATGGACAAAACTTTAATCAATGTTTGTAAAACGGCGATGAAGTGTATAGTGGAAAAATAACGAAAGTTGACAAAAATAGACAAAAATTAGTGCAATGACAAACTCGTGAAGAATCGCCAATAGCTCCAAAAAAAAAAGAAATGAAAAAGTAATGTTGTCTGTATAAAAAGTACAGTAACTTAAGTGACAGAAATCGAGAAAAATAGTTGAAAATCAATAAAAACAGTGAAAATCTTATGAGAATATTGTAGGAATATCCTGTGATTCTTACGATTTATTTCATATATTTTTTTTTACATTATTCATCATAACCCTACAGTAGAAAATGAGCCTAGTTTTTGTCTAGTTTCTGTCCAGTTTGTTTTTTTCCCGTGTTAAAGGTATAGGATAATTGGGCAGTGTAACAGAAAACTGGAAAGATTTCTACAGACAAGACAAGGGAGGACAAGAGATGACAATACAAGAAGGGGATAACAAAAACAAAATAGGACAAGGCGAGCCTGGACAGGACAGGGAAAAGATAAGGCAGGACAAGACAAGACAACATATAAGACAAGGCTAGAAAGATTGGATTAAAAAAGACAAGACTGGACAAGATAAGGCTTTACCAATTTGATTGAGGATATTATATTATTAAATGTCTAAATTAAATATATAAAAATGCCAAAAATCTACAAATTTCGTCCGAAAGTCACTTAAATATCACCACAAAAAGTAGACCGAATAGTAAAATATGAAATATGTATAAAAAATGTACCGATTTGTTATTCAATTCGAAAACATTTATAAATTTTTGTCAGTTTTTGAAAACGGACGAATGCCAAAACGTGTCTTAAAAATCGCAACATCAACGAATCATCCGAGAATTGTAAGAAAATTGTCGCAAACTTATCAGATAACAGTTCAAATAATTGTTCGTCTCATCGATTATTCTGAAAGTCAAAAGAATATATGCATAAAATGTCGGTAAATTTGATAAATTTGACAAAAGATAAGAAATTATATTATACACCCACAAGCTTTCAGATAAAGTGTCAGGAATAATTCCACACCTTCTAAAAATACATTCCAAAACGACAAAAAATATTCGGAAAATATCGAGACATATTCTCACGAAAATACCAAAAGGTATATATGAAAGACATAAAAAACGGTCGTTTAAATGATATAGTCCAAACATCGAAAAAACTAAAAATCGTCAAAATCTTGGGAAATGGAAAGAAAAGGAAATGTTACGAAAGAATCATTCGGTGATTGCAGTTTCGATATTTTCCGACAAATGTCCCCTATGTGCCAGTTCTTTAAACCTGACCGACTTGAAACTTTGCCATCTGATATAGGAACGATTTATGTGGACTACATAATGCTATATAGTTAATCAGCGCAGTCGTGTGTGTGTGTGTCTGTATATATATAGAAAATGTCATGGTCATTCATGTGAATGTCTCCATTCGATTATATCTCGAGTTGAGGCATTTATCGATGTCTTCGATATCCCAAAAGCTCCGTGCTCGCTTTGTATGTCAGCAACGTTATTTATATATACGTGAGTTAATTCTCAGTTTTGTTTTTCTTCGATTTCGACGATACGGATCTTGATTTAGAATCAATCTCCTAACGCCTATCAAGATCCTGCCATTAACACTTCCGATGATCTTCATCAAGATGTCAAACACGTACGATGAAATGGACATCCATAATTTGTCGTCGCTTTTTCGAAAATAAGAGCTGGGATTTTCAGAAGAAATAACAGTGACATAAAAATGAATATTAATCCGACTGTGTTGTGGACAATTTTAGTCGTAAAAATAGAGAGATACACTCTGGCATTTTATTTTATGTTTGTTATAATAATCAATCGATTATTGGATTCTTGTTAAGATCTTGAATGAATAGTTGTTTTTTTTTTTTACGAATATTCAATGACACAAACATAATAAGACTTAGGAGTCTTTCTTGAGCGTGAATACCACGTGAGAATATTGCAGGAATATCCTGTGATTCTTACGATTTATTTCATAGAATTGTTTTTTATATTGTTTGCAAGAATGAGAGTGGAGGAGACAAGATAGAGTAAAACGAAAAAGATAGGACAAGAGGAAACTGTACAGGACAGGACAAGGAAAAGACAGCACTGGACAAAACAAACAATCTGATAAGACAAGACAGGTTTAGTAAAAGACCGGACAAGATCGGATAGGACAACGTATACAGGACAGGACAAGGCAAGAAAGACCGAATCGAAAAAGACAGGATACGGTTGGTCAAAACTGTCAAGACTCGTCAAGCTAAGACAAACCAGGACAAGACAAGACAGGACGAGACAAAGCAGAACAAGACTGGACGAGTTAAGACAGGACAAAATAAACAAGATAGGACACGGCCAGAAAAACTAGCTCAAACAAAACGAGACAAGACCCGCTATGGCAAGACAAAACGTGATACGGCAAGATAAGACAGGACAATATAAACAGGACAATATAAGATAGGATAGGACAAGACAGGATAGGAGATGATAAGACCGGACAAAAGAAACAAGATAGTATAAGGCAAGAAAGATTTGATCAAAAAAACATATGGCACAATGGGACAGGAGAAGACAAAGTAGGACAATTCCGGACAAGACAGTATTAACGATGACAAAATAGGACGAAATAAACGAGATAGGACAGACAACATAGGACAGAAAACGATCAGACAAGATAGGACGAAAGAAACAAGATAGGACAAGGTATGACAAAGCTTGACAAGGTATATAGAACAACACGTGGCAAGGTAAGACAGGACAAAATAAGCAAGACAGGACGGGACAAAACAAACAAGACATGATAAGACAGGATAATTCAAGGTATGGTAAAACAGAACATTGCAAGATATGGAAATAGAGGGCGGGACAACACAAACATGATTGGTCGGGACAGAATGGGTCAAGACAAGACAGGACAAGACAGGGAAATATAATCGCTATACAAGAGAATAATAATGTTAATAATACCAAATGTAGAAGTCAATGAATAATCTTACCTGGACACTGGTGTCTCCGATGACGGGGTAGTAGAAGGTTGTCGCGAGGAGGACCGCGGTGAAGAGGGTCGAGGCGACGCCGAGGATCATCCTCGGGGCTTCCAGACGTCGCGGGGCCGACCCGAGTGAGGACGACGAGCCAGTAGCGTCCTCCTCTCGCGGACGCATCGCCTCATGGTCGCGGTGGCAACGTCTTCGCGATGTCGCGCTCTCCTCGTCGCGTTCCCCGTTGTTACCAAGCGACGTCTATAAATATGTGCGAACTCGGCTCAACTCCGCGAAGAATCCCAACGACGGCGACGCGTTTCAAGCGGTCCCCGTCGAACTCCAATTCCGCAGACTCGGCATATCGGGCTGCAATTGTTTTTTATCTCATTTCAACTTATGATGAATCGTTATAAGCAGGTCATTGTTATTTTTTTTTTTTTTTTTTTTTTTTTTTTTTTTTTTCTTCTTTTTTTTTTTTAACCTTTTTTTTTTTCTTTATTTCTCCCAATCTTTTTTACTTTTTGACTTTTTTTATTTCATGTGTATTTAAATTTTTTTTTTTTATAAACCGTTTTTTTTTGCATAATTTCTCCAAATCGATTTGACTGTTGGACTATATTAATTACAGGTGAATTGAAATATTTTTGATATTACGATATTATCGACATTTTGATATTTCGATATTATCGATATTGAAAATCAGATATCGCACATCCCTACTGATTTCTCAATACGATTCAATCCGTTTTCATCATATATATATATTGAGAAATCAGTAGGGGTGTGCGATATCTGATTTTCAATATCGATAATATCGAAATATCAAAATGTCGATAATATCGTAACATCAAAATATTGATAATATAGGAAATCAAAATATGATATTAATAAGAATATCGTCATATATTGACAATATTACACGATTATTTACATTTCATAGAAAATATATGGATAATATCAGAAAATCGAAATATCGATAAAATATCAGAATATCGATAATATCGCGAAATATCAAAATGTCTGTAATATCGATTTATAAAAAATATTTTTATTCACCTGTAATTAATATGAAATCAAAATATGATATTAATAAGATATCGTCATATATTGACAATATTACACGATTATTTACATATCATAGAAAATATATGGATAATATCAATATAATATCGTGATATCGGTAATACCAGAATATCGAAATATCCAAATGTCGATAATATCGTAACATCAAAATATAGATAATATCGAAATATTAAAATGTTGATAATATCGTAACATCAAAATATTGATAATATAGAAATATCAAAATATCGATAGAGTCGATTTATCAAAAATATGTCAATTCACCTGTAATTAATAGGAAATCATAATATTATATTAATAAGATATCGTCATATATTGACAATATTGCACGATTATTTATACATATCATAGAAAATATATGGATAATTTCAGAAAATCGAAATATCCAAAATGTTATAGAATATAGAAATATAGATATTATTGGAAAATCGTAGTATCGGTAATATCAGAATATAAAAATATCGATAACTTCTATTTATATTATACATCAACGTTTTCGAAAGTTGATATCGAATAGCAGTATATTGATATATCGATACAATTATCAACATATCGGAATTTTTGCCCACCCCTAGAAATCGCTATTTTTAATCTGTTTTCATTTTTGGAATTCCGTTAATTTAATTCGACGTTGTACGGTTCTATAAGTTCGTGCATTTTCCCGTATATGAATCGAATTCCACAGTATTCGTTTCAATTCGTTCCCTGATACGATCTTATCGATCGAAAGCTGATTAAATCGTATTGAGCAATGAAGATTGCGAATCCGTTTTCTTTACGATTTAGGGCAAATTGGAGTAATTTAACTCGAAAGAATTCGAGTCAATGCGTTAAATTAGTATAGCTTTTCGTGTATTTTCAATTCGGCAATGTTCATTTTAATACGCTAACCCCATAATAGGGAAGGAGCTATTCAGAACTATTCAATGTCAATTGTAATAAAACTTTGAGTTAAGAAACAGTAGAGAAACTTACTTTTAATCAAAAATAAACAATAATACAATTACACTTTGATTACAAGTAAAGAATTAAATCGAATACGATATGTACTCGATTATCATTATACGATGCATTTAATTATTTCTGGATAGAAACGTATAGAAATGAAATTCGTTTAATTCCATGCCATATGTTGATTCTTTTTAGTAAAGCGGTGTAATTGATTTGAAGATTATATCAATTTATTATAAAAGATTTATATCGATTCTATGAGGCAAAAGTGAATTCATCTCTATTCCTTTTAAAACGTTTCAATTTAGTGGAGTATATTTCGTTGCTTTTTTTGCAAGTCTGACATCGTGCATGTCCATCAATTGTGTTATTTCGAGTTTAGTTGAATTAAATACGTCTTGATGTTGTACGGATTCGAACATATTGAAAGTAATTAGAGAAACGGGATTTCGATGCTCTCATTTCAATACTGGGTTAATATTTCTTAAATGGTTTAGAAAAAAAAAATAATAATAATGAAATAAAATAAACAAGCATTTCGTACAAATGGTCACGGATGCACAGGTGCGTAAATATATATATATAGGCTCAACTATTGGCCTGAGGACCTTTGTCGAAAAAGTCAACACTTTCCGAGCGATACGATGACAAGACGATGAGCTACGTCACAGACGTCTGGATCATTCATCTCGAATCAGCCACTAAGATTTGCACAATACAAATTTTTCGATGATTTGACACAATTTCCAGTTACATAATAGAAGAGCTGTGAACACTTATTGGTACGCCTTATTAAGTCGTCGTGTTTGGGAGTAAATATAGACTAATATAATGTAAACAAACATGACTTGAAATTTTCCAGACATTTTTAATCCCTTTAAAACGTTTGGATGAACTCGGGTCCTTAATGGCGTTAATGAGTTTGTATTTTTGATTTTATTGAACCAATACTTTTGAAAGATTACCAATTATAGTTTGTTTTTATAATAATTAATGGATTTTTTTTGATTTTTTATTTACCTTTTTTAATGATTAATGATTCTTTTTGTATTGATTAATTTTCTATGAATTTCTCGAATGGTTTTAAGTCAATTTAATCCTATTTAATCTTGGTGGTTAACGTGAAACTATAAAATAAAAATAGGTTAAAAAATAATAAAATGTATTAAAATAAAAAAATAACTGTCAGCTAGACTGCACTCGCCATTTTGAATTTCCTGTTCCCTATCGGACCATTTCGAATTTTGCGACATTATACAGAGTTTCATTACGATTCTTTTCGATTTTACAAAATCTATCCATCAAATTGAATCCACCATTTTGAATGTTGTTTTTTTATATATGTTTTAAATTCGATTCCTGTATGAATGTTAAAATGATACACGCGGTTTTAAAGCAACGTATTGATAAACAAAATGGCGACATTTTCATAAAATGCTAAAATTTAAGATTGAAATTTTCGAGGAAAAATGTTAATGTAACCACAAGAATAACGCGAAAAGTCGTACACGTTTTATTACAACGTCATCATTTAAAGCAAAATGTTATTAAGAGTCGAAATTGTTTTTCCGCGAATCGCGTTTATAGTTGCGCGCGCACGTGACACATTGTATTTTTATAATACATTGCAGATTTATTACGTCGAAAGAATTTGTCGAGAATAGTAATTTCTGATTTATATGATACCGTACGTGGGTTCATGAATTATTTAATATATCACTCGTGCCCATGAGATGTTGCTCATTCTCAAAACGCGAGACTTCATGTCAATATAAACGAGATACATATGTGATGTTTCCGTACTTATATATTTTTTCGTTCTCATTCAATTAACTTTTTATAATACTTATATATAAATTCATTTCGTCATTTTTTTTATTCCTTATATTTTGTACATTTTTAATAATATTTCCAAAGCCAAAAATAATTTATCTAAAATGTGAATACTTTTCTATCATTTTGAAAAAGTTTGAATAAAAAAAAAAAAATGAGAATTTCTTTAAATCGAAATTGTACTTTACGAGTGTGAAGTTTGTCACGCGAGCAAAGCGAATGTGAGAATCATTCTCGTTGGATATCGATATATCGCACGTGATGCATGCGATATTTTTTATTACGAAGGGCTTGATTATTTTCACCCTATGGCGCGAAATCGAGAAAGGTTAAAAATTCATAAATCCTTAAAATTGAGAGACAAATATGTATGGAATTCAGACGGATAGAAATTTATTGTAGATTACTGCGGGGGTTATTGATGTCATTTTATTCTTCATTTATACTTTATATTTCTGTTAAATGTAAAACTATAATTTCAAAAAGTATTTTAAATTTTGGAAAAATCCTCATTTAATCGTACACTGAACAAAAATTTGTTATTTTCAAGTAAATATTTACTTGAATAGTAGGAAGTAAATATTTACTTGAATTAAGAAAAGATTTTCTTGAAGATTTACTAAAAAGAAGGAAACATTTTCTTAATTCAAGTAAATATTTACTTGCTACTATTTAAGTAAATATTTACTTGAAAATAACAAATTTTTTTCTCAGTGTAATTTTTCGAAAAGTATTACGAGAACAATAGTAATTAAAGAATGAAACAAAATTGCAATTTAAGTTAAATAAAATCTTACGGTTTCATAAGCTAGGTCCGCTGAAAAAGAAATTTTTTTTTTTCAAAATCATAAAAAATGAATAATAATTCAAATTATTCAAAAAATTCTTGCGATAATTAATTCGTAAGAAATAAAAGATAGTAAGAAAAATTACTTCGTACAATAATAGTAATGAAAGAAAGACAAAATGGCGGTTCCAAAATGGCGGACGAATTCCTTAAACATCGATGGATTTTTATGAAACTTGTTACGTAAGTCTCATTACAAATCTGAGGTCAGATTGCGTCGAAATTAAAAATATCGGATCCAGTATGGCGGACAATCTTTTACTAATGATAATAATTTTACGAAATTTCCATTAAAAAAATATATATATTTTACGAAACTTTTTATGGATAATAAATAAAAAAAATCTTATAAATTGCATGTTATGTATTTTTTTGTTATTTCGAATTTTATTATTTTGTGAATAATGATTTTGCCTGAAATAAATAATGGAAAATTTCTCCGGTGAAATTTTCGATATAGAAGCACAGAAACAATTAATTCACATTTTATGACGGATTCTTTAAATTTTATATATTTTCCAGTAGGGGGTTTTTCATTTTCCAAGTGAATAATGGATGTTTGACATTTTTCGGAATCAATGCGGGGGCGTAGAGTCCGAGTTCATTGTGTCGGGGTAAAATGTGACGGTTTGAGTTTTCGAATCATCGACCAACAGACGGATGTTTCCTGGCGACAAAGTATAAGACAATATTTCAACCAATAACAATGTGACACATCAATATTCCGAATATAAGCTTTTACGAAACAATAATGATCCAGATCGCGCCATGCCGTTGTGTATAGGGACCAAGATAACGAAAAACTCGGAACAATAGTAATAATATCGGAAATAGGTCGACGTAGGTTATTTCTAATCTCTTCGTTGACCGTAAAATCATAGTTACTCCTTTGGGGGGGAAAAAAAACTCCAACTTTTCGACAATGAACCCTGACACCCTACTGGGTTCGGTGATGAACCAGTGATGTGTCTGACTTTCGGATCGAAATGCGAGAATTCCCAGCAGCCCGGAGTTAAAGCATTAAGAGACGAAAATATCCTCCGTGTAGACGTGCACTCTTATTTATGTATGCACTGAAACAGTAATAATGCAGTGTGATGCAACTATATGGATCTGACTTTGAAAATGTTTTTCTCGAACGCGACGCAGAACGCGAAGCTTATAGCGAGACGCACTTTTCATGCGAAAAAAAAAAAAAAAAAAAAAAAACTTCGTCGTGTTGAGAATAGATTCTGAATCACGGAAATCCAACGTTTACTATAGATTTAGGTAACAAAGAAGAAAATTGATACAGTGAAAAAAAAATTGTTATTTTCAAGTAAATATTTACTTGAATTAAGAAAAGATTTTCTTGAATTCAGTAAGATTTACAAAAAAGACGGAAACATTTTCTTAATTCAAGTAAATATTGACTTGCTACTTATTCAAGTAAATATTTACTTGAAAATAACAAATCTTTTTTTTCAATGTAGATAAAGCAATAGGTGAAATTTTATTTTCATTTTTCTTTTCTTTTTAATTGAAAATTGCTGTAAATTTCACGTCGACTTTTGGGATATAATTGTTTATGCAAGAATATTAAGTAAAATTCCACGTTTCATCACTAATTTTCATTAGGCATTTACTGATTTTGTATACTGTACATTTTCGAAATCTCGTACTAAAGTTGCGAACACACCGACTCGAGACTCTTGTCGTATTCTGAACAGTTTAAAAAGTCGTTAATAAAAAAATGTTTTTATGCTAATTTGCTCCTTACTCGTCGTGCGTTTAAAATAATCACTTTTTATATCGCAAACATCCATGACGTAGTGGTCGGATCCTTAAATGCGACGACGCCCACGACTATGTTTACACGTAATTGAAGTTTGTTAGCGGAAGAAGAATGTTTTGATGTGTTTTTTTTTTTTATTCAAATTTGACTTTGCAATATATGTGTAATTTTTTGTTTAATTCGTTTAGTTTTTGTTACATCAACGTCGTGCAATTTTATCTTTACGATATATAATTTGAATGAATTCAATGAACATGGATTTTGACGAAATCACGAATGAAAACATTTGCAAATGCATAAATTTTGAAAATGACAATTGCATTCCGAAATTAACACATCTCTAAATTACCATTTTTGTTTTTCATTACCTATAAAATTATTTTAAAAGTTTCTACTTTCATGAATACCTGAGCGTTTCAAATTTCACGAAAAAATTCGACAATTTTCGAAAATGTTCGATTCTATAATCGTATAAATAATTATTTTATAAAAGTGAAAATTGTTTTCTTTGGGATATTGAATATTCTACTTTTTGGACAGTAATCGAAACTAGAATACTGAAAATTGAGAGAGAAACATGAATTTGTTGTACGTAGTTATGTATGAAATCAGGTATTCATCCTCATTCGTCTGTAATTTAAAGAATGTCATTAACCATGAGTATGGTTGCGTTCAACTATAATGTGGTTGGACCAGCAATACTTTTTTGCATTTTTCTAACATCTTATGATTCTACTTTTCTAATTTGATTCGATCTCTATTTGAAACGAAAAATACCAATTTTTGTACTTTTTGGATTGTTTGACGTACAAATTGTATTATCATTCATAAATCGTGAAAGTTGTACTTTCCCGCAAGCGAAACGAAAAATAATGTCACAAATGACAATCTATAAGAGTGTAAATGTCGATAATATCGTAACATCAAAATATCGATAATATCGAAATATCAAAATGTCGATAATATCGATTTATCAAAAATATTTTTATTCACCTGTAATTAATATAAAATCAAAATATGATATTAATAAGATATCGTCATATATTGACAATATTACACGATTATTTACATATCATAGAAAATATATGGATAATGTCAATATAATATCGTGATATCGATAATACCAGAATATCGATAATATCGAAATATCCAAATGTCGATAATATCGTAATATCACAAATGAAAATCTATAAGAGTGATAATTGTTCGATTAACTATTTAAACTTTGTCTTATATATACGAGTGTAATAAGTTGTTCAATTTTTACTTTAAAAAATTTCGAAAGAATTTTCAGCTTATTAGGAGCTTTTTTTTTACTAAAATTAAAATGTCGATTGTCTTATTTAGTAACCGGTTATATATAATATATGTTACAAATATAAACAGACTCATACCAGGAAGAAATTGGATCAGATATAATTATATATATATATATATATATATATATATATATATAATGATTATATCTAGTTCATGTATGATTATATCTAGATTCAGATTATATGTTCCAGATATAAAGATATATAATTATATACGGATTTTGACCCGATATAAGAATCCCGGAGGGCGTTTAATATCACAGATATACCACAGTAATATCACAGCGGACATGTTAGCTTTCTGTGATATATATCTGTGATATTAAATGCCGTCAGGGATATATGTGCATATATGGTCATATATCGTTATATCTCAATTATATATGACTATATCTGGAACATATATGATCCAGACATAATAATCATTATATATAATGTTTAACTTTTCAGAAAAAATATATGCATGAAAAAAATAATTGTTTATATATATATATATATAAGAAATAAAAAAGTAAATTTATTATATTATAAATTCATCATATATTATATATAACGTGTATTATATTATAACATTTGTTATATTATAAATAGAAAGCAGTTGAGCCTCTCTTCGTGCAAAGAAAAAGTTGTCAGTATATATTCGCAAGGTGAAGAGTCAATTCAATGCATTCCAAAAATAGGAGAATGTCCGTCTTGCAAGAAGAGATAAATTTATGTTTTATTAAAAGACAAATCACCAAATCTTCATCTAAGGTAAGAATAAAATATTTTTTTTCTTTTTTCATTTTCAATCATCAGTTTCTATTGTTACTACGTTGCATTTGTAAATTTTGATTTTAAATGTTAATATATACGTAATACTAATTCACATTTTCATGTGAAATATCCTTCAACTTTTTTAACTCGTTTTTTAATTGTTATCCATGTATAAAACATTCTCTACTCTATCATATATAATATCTCAATTTGCAGTGGATGTCCACAATTCGTCCAATTTTTGTCCATTTGTTCATGATCGATAATTGGACGTACATCGGGTGTCCAAGTATGTACGAATAATGTAAATAACATGTACGCTTTCTGTGATATTAAATACCGTGGGGGATTGTTCGAAACGAGCTGTCGAAGCTTAAATTATCATTGACACCCCTCGAAGATTATAAGTGACCTCTTCCAAAGTGACGACTTTTCAAACAACTTTTTGACCATTTATGCAATTATTTATCCAAATTATAAATTGACTTTCGAATCGTAGAAGAATTATTTGCAATATGTATGTACAGGGTGTCCTAGAAATGTTGGATGTCATTTCAGGAGGTGATCTGTATGAAATTTTAAATCAAAAACTCATCTACCAAAATTCGATTCTGTCTAATTGTCGAGCAACCGACGTTCATTAATCGAAACGAGATATATACGCAGCCTACAACTCTTTCTATTTCTTGGTGTGCTTGCATTTGTTCATGTTCCCATTGTTCATATAAACGTTCAGATTTTCCGTGATTCGACCGAAAATGTATAAGAAAATGAAACCATATATAGGAAAAGAAGATCATTTTCGAAATCTGCAGGTACTATCGAATTTTGGCAAATTTCGACATTTAAATGTGACTGAAATCAAGCGACAAAAAAATTCGACAGGCTGAAAGTTTTAAGTTTTTGAAAAATCAAAATTGTAAAATTTTGTCGACCATTTCTTATTTTTTTTGTTGTTATATCTTAGGCTTTCAAAATTCTCTTTTTTAACTGGTCTCTTAAATTTTAAGTATCCATCTTCCGCATTATTGTCCTTTGTAATAATTATTCGAAACGACTCCGGAAAATGCGTTTCGGCAAGATGCCTTGTTAGAAATATCTTCTTGTCGTCGAGGAACAATGACGTTTTGAAATATATTCGGAGGTCAATTTTAAAGAATTTTAAAATCAGTCACACTTTTAAATATTCTTATATAGACTTTTTAAAACGTTCGTAACGATATTGAACAATGATCACACGGCCGGATAATCCATATAATGCGTTTTGTCCATTGCGATCAAACTTGCTTCCATATAGTGTCATCCACAATGGCGCAACGATATTAATCATGGTGTATGGTCATGCACCATTATATACACAAGACCGATTGTATAACCAAGTGTCGTAATTGCAATTCACTGTATATAGTTTATACATCATAATATACGAGTACACACACTAACATAATTAGTGGCTCGAGTTTTTGTACAATTAATTTTGAGTACAATAATATATATATATGAACATGTATATATATGCATGTTCCATACATGGTCATACATCGTTATATCTCAATTATATATGACCATATCTGGATCATATATTTATGTATGATTTGCACGACAAATTTTCATAACTTGTCATACAAGATCATATATATAATCATCTATATGCACGTGTAACTTCTCTGTTTAAATTCAACTGACAGCAAGTCAGTTTTTTTTCGATTATTATTTACCAGAAAATGCTCCGTGAAATAATCCATAATTTAAAATTAAAATTTTGCTTATTAATCACCTTTGAGTTATTTTAAACAATGTCACTTGAAACAAAACGAAACAGAAAAAAAAATAACCACAAATTGACACTTGGTCACAAATGGACAGGACGCAGAATCCCCGCAGCGGAAAGTGCACCAGAAGTTGAACCGAGCGCGCACGTGGCTCCGGCGCAACTGAGAGTAACAGGGTAACGCGAGAACGTATCAAATGCCAGTGACGTAGGAAAGTCACGCGGGACCCCGGAACCCCCCTGAGAACAGGGGGGTCCCGAAAAGTCTTTGGACTTGCGGTCGTATAACCCTCGTGAAAATAAGAGACGACGAAACAAGCGTCACTGAAATCGGAGACCGAGTCGTATATATATGTACATGCATACTATTGCGGTTCGTCGTTTTTTTCGTACGCTTGCGAAAACCGTATAGAAATCGAGCGGAGGGGTGGGGCACCGCGAAGTTTCGATGCGGGACTGGGGAATGGAAAGGGGTGCAGGGGCGGTGGACAAGACTACCGGTGATGGAAATGCTCCCATTGTCGGGCCCGGTGCTTCGTTTGGTCCATTGCCTTTTTTTTCGCAGCGCTTCTTAATTATTTTATGCCCAGTTTAAATGAAGCATTCCGTTTCGAAATTGCACGTCAGTCATTCAAAGAGGCTGTCTTATTTTTTTACTCGAAACTTCTCATACAACTTACTTTTATTTTATTTTTATTTATTTATTTTTCATATTGGGTTTGTTTATTTTCTGTAGTTTGTGTATTCTGAATGAATCAGATTGTCTTATTGTAATGATTTTATTATTTGTTTATTCATTAAAAGGCTGACCCAAATTTCCAAATGAGTCGTTAGAATTTTTCTTACTTTGAAAAGCTCGATCAAAATACATTAACCGATTTTGTGCATGCATTTTCAAAAATACCATACCTATTCGAAAAAAATTTTTTTTTCTTCAAAATTCTATATCGGGGGGTATATGAGGGCGCTCTTTCAGAATTTGGTATTGGTTTTTCAAAGAAACTTCAATAACAATGTTAATTTTGCAATTTAAAACAAAAAATATGATTTTTCAACGTGATGTTTTTTTTTCAAAGTTGATTTTTTATTTTTTTCCGTATTTATTTAATCATAATAACACCAGGAATCGTGGTCCCGATGTTTAAACCTTCTAAAACCATGAATAGCAGATTTTTTGTTCGCTCTGATTTTTCCAAAATGGCGATTGTGTACCGTGGAGCCATAAAAATGTTCATGAATTTTTTACTCCAAAACTATCAACTCTACGAACAAAATTTATAGAATTAAAAGTGCTTAAAATTACTCAACGAACACGTATGAATTTTTTCACAATTCTTTGGACCACTTTTGGAATTTCGAAATGTGACCATATTTTGAAAAATTCAAAAATGTCTCAAAAAATTCACACGTAGTCGTTGTATAATTTTAAGAACTTTTTGTCCAACAACATTTTTTTGTAAAGTCAGTCCTTATCAACTAAAAAAAGTCAGATTTTTTTGTCTTTTTTGATTTGAACAAAATTATTTAGTGAAAATTATGAAAAAGCCTACATTCAATATAAAACTATTCAAATATAATTGAACCTGGATATTTCATTTCGTATATAAGTGAAATCGACATTTTAATCCGACCATCAAAAAAGAAGTCCCCTGAATTACATGGAAACCTGTCGAACACAGGGGCCATCATTCTTTTAGATTCATTCGCTTATATATCCGTCGTATATTATCGAATCTGAATCAATTCTTGTTATTTTTTTTCATTTTAAAGGTAATTCAAAGCTCTTTAAGGAAAAAGTAATGAAATTAGAGATACGTTTTTTGCAATATTTATTTTTAAGAACTTGGAAAGCTCTACATTTAAGACGATTGTGCATCGTTCGTGTTCGATATCTTTTTATTTGTAAATTTAACAATATAATGACAGATTTAGTGATGTCACTTTACGAGTCATGTAGCGTTTAAGTGGTTTATAATCGATGTAATACGAAGATGTTTTGGCACAACCACCGCCGGCGTTACCCGAGATGTATCGCGTGGATATTGCACAGTCGGATTTATACGTCTCTTCGGGGTGCTTTTTTCAGATGGTTCCCCCCTTAGACCTTCTGCATTTTGTCAACATTAGTTGGTATTTTGACTTGCAACCGCAAGAACAAGTTTGAATACAATAAATACAGATTATTAATAACTGAATTTGACAAAAAGTATACCAAACAGATAAAAAAAAAGTTGCGAAAAACAAACAAAATTTTGGACAAAAAGACAGTGGTAAAAAATAACAAAAATTTATTACGAGATTAACAGAATTTCAATAAGTTGAGAAAATGCACGAATTATTTAAAAATTGTAAAAATAAGAAAAATTAATGAAAAATAAAAAAAAAAAAAACTGTCAACAATAATAATTGTTAAATTTTAAATAAAAGAAGTCGACTCGAAAAATAAGTTGATAAAATAGACAAAAGTTGATAAAAACAGGAAAATAAATAATTGTTGACTTTAATAATTATTATATATAAATATACAAGAAAATAATAAATGAAACATTTATACCAACAAAAGAAAATGTTAATGTAAATATGAAAAATGTTGATTTTTAATTTAATAGAAAGTTATTACAACATTTTAACGTTACCAGTGAAAATAAACACGAGCAAATTTCAAATATAATTATCAAGTCTCATCAATTATCTTTAGACGCGAGAAATTGAAAGATATAATTTGAGGAAGTCAAGCTCCGCGACAAAACCTAATTGTTGAAATTGATATATTTAGCAAGAGCCTGAACTGTAAATTAAACCAGTGTGTTCTACGTACGTGTAGGAGACTGGTTCTTAAAATGGAAAAAAAAATGCGTGCATAAATTCATCTCTTTATCTTTATGGTGCCCGTAGGGCCATAAAGGGTAACCGATACATGTATATATATTTATCATGTTATACGATGAATTTACTCAGTTGCTTTTATCGTTCCTTTTGCATAACGAAATAAGTGGGGTTGTATAGGCGATTGAATGTCTTTTAAGATTTATTTTTCGCCAGATAATAATACCAATAATAACAATAATATAATAGTAGTAATAACACTCTATATGTATATTAGCAGTAACTTAATATTTTAATGGCTGTCACGCTCATTTAAGTCGTCCTATATCTCGCGTCGATTAAATTGTATATATGTTGGAATTTCTGTTTCTTTCCTTATTAATTTTCAACACACGCGATACTGCATATTTTCCGTTATCAAATGTGGACCCGATGTGATACTCGACTTTTTTACTCGACTTCTTTTATGGTTTCGAGTGTCACTGGACATAATTTCTGTTAATTAATTCATGACGTTTTCGTACGGGAAAAACAGAGTTTTTTTTTGTGTAAAGTATTTGTTTAAAAGTCTTAAAGAAACTGGAGATTATAATCGTTAAGGAATAGCAAACATTTTTTTGATATTTTTTTTTAGGATTCCTTACAGTAATTTCTATATATAAAATTAACTAATAACTATGAGAATTATGCAAGAATCCTTAATAATTTGTTAAAATGATTTTAGTACTCGCATTTATTAGGTATAAATCGTGAGATTTTTAAGAGAAATTTTGAGAATTCTTATAAATTTTTTAAAGTTTATCTTACGAGGATTTTATACAGATTTCATGCATTAATTCACAAGATAATATAAGCGCATATTTTATTTAATATCGTAAATGTCGATATCATATAATATCGTAATAATTGAAGTATTATATATTACATGTATAATTTGACTTGCAAGAAATTATTAAAAATTACGTGATGGCAATTATTTTTGGCAACTCCAGCAGACATATTAAAAATGAAGAGTTGAATGGAAAAACTATAGAGAATTGAGTTTTTTTACGACTTTATACAATTAAAAAGTCGCGGAATTTACAATATGACCAAACAAATTATTTCATTAAAAATTAAAAGAAATACATAGTCAAAATCATTTAATCTTATTCTACCCTCGAGACTTTTTAATTAATGAACTCTTATTATTATCGATTTTTTTTTTTAATGCAAAAATCACGATAATTCGTACGAATCTAAAAAATGTCACGATGAGAATCCTGAGATCTCTTTAAGAATCTTGAGGATTTTTGGCAATTGTTTGAAAATTTTCAAATATTCTAATTTCATCGTATGCCTGCGGCAATTTTTTTGGGTTTTTGTCAGAAGAATCTCTTGAGAATATTTTAAGAATTGTAAAATTTTCATTTTTTGCGTCACTTTTTGCAGCTGTAGCTTTGTAATATTTTTATTTACAAAGATTTCTATAATAGGACTTGGCTACACTGAAAAAAAATTTGTTATTTTCAAGTAAATATTTATTTGAATAGTAGCAAGTAAATGTTTACTTGAATTAAGCAAAGATTATCTTTAAATAAGTAAGATTTACTAAAAAGAAGGAAACATTTTCTTAATTCAAGTAAATGTTTACTTGAAAATATAACAAATTTTTTTTCAGTGTATAACAACCGCGTCAATGTTGTAAAAATGAGAATATAGTGAGAATCTTATAAGAATCGTATAAGAATCTTACGAGAATTTAATGAGGATTTAATGAGAATTTTATACGAATTTTATAAAAATTTCATGAGAATCTTACGTTAAGTTAATGAAAATGCAATAAGAATTTTATTGGAGTTTCATGAGTAGAATCTTAAGTAAATTTAATAAGAATATTCTATGAGAATATATAAGAGCATTTAATGAGAATTTAATGAGTATTTCATATCAAAAGAAATTTATGAGTAATCTTATGTTAGCCAAAATCAATATATATATAGTACTCGATTGTTTATAAGTGGTTTTCCGGTTCGCTAATAACGAATCAGACTCGGATTTTAAATATTCAAAATGGCCGATTCGAAATGGCGCCGATTAGAATCCATACGTACTATTTTTCTAAATCCATTATTATTTCAATTGTTGGTTGCTACATGGTGTCCGCCGTTTTAGTTTTTGAAAACTCGAAGTAACCAGCGACCCAAAAAGAAAACCCCGTGAACCAAATATAGTTTTAATTAGCCAAAAAAGGTTCGTTCAAAATTGATTTCTTTTTTCTTAAAAAACAACGATTTTGGAAATTTCTTTAATTATAATAGTTTACAATTCGAGTAACTCCATCCCTAGTAGAAATCTATCCATTTTTTTCTTACACTATCCATTTCTCCTATTCTCTAAATTTGAATCAGCGAAAGTCACTGCCAATCAGCGAATATACACTGATAATCAGTCCAAACCCTACCATCTCGTAGGGTTTGGGCTGCAGATCAACTGTCTAAGAATTGGCTAAGAAATGTTTTCATTTCTACCAGGGATTTATTATCATTTTTGTTACATTTAACAATCCTTATTCTACCACACAAAAAAAAAGAGATTTTTGGATATCACTATTCGAAAGCATTGATTTTAGGGGAGAAAAGTTGTGAATAAAAAATAGCAAAAGGGTTAAAGAGAATTTTGTAAGAATTTAATGAGAATTTTGTAAAAATTTAATGAGAATTTATCATTTATCATAGCTAAGTCTGTATTTTGTACAATATAAAGCCGATATTATATTATCATTAGAATTATCATTGGCGTTGTCATATTGTCATATTGTCATCATCATTATCATCATCATTACCGAATTATCATCGTCATTGGCATTGTCATTGTCATTGTCATTGTCATTATAATTATAATTACCCTTATCATTGTCATTACCATTATCATTATTATTATTATCATCATTATTATTAATTTTATGTGAATTTAATGAGAATTTTGTTATGACGTAAATTAATGTATGAAAACAAATTCATTCACAACGAAGTGAATTCACATTTAAAAAATACTGCAATACATTTGGACGCTGACGAATTCATTTCAATACATTTTCGTTTACTGCGCGAGTGGGAGGAAGGAGTTACCTTGATAAGGTCTCTGGAATAAATAAAAATTACCACAGAAATCACGAGAATGACAAAAAAAAAATCACCAGAAAATTCTGTAAAATACCCCATTTATATTGATCCAGCCCCCGTTTCTTTCTTCCGAACTATCCCTAATATTGAAGATTCCCATATAGGATCCCATGTGGGAATTTGACGTGAAATCACACATACGAAAATCTTGTTTTTTGGAATTAAAAACATTCTGGGATATGGGAATTTTGACATGGGATTTCTATTGCAATAAAACATGTTTCTTATACTTGTTTAAAATAGCCTAAAAATATCCCAGAATTTTTGTTCATTCCAAAAAGCAACGTTTTCGTGTATGGGATTTCCCGTCAAATTCCCCCACGGGAGACCCCGTGTGGGAATTTTCAGTGTAGGGTTTCCATCACTTCCCGTAGTGTCTATAACTGTCTCAGATTTTTCTGTATACCTCTTGGAATTCTAAACAGGGGCCCTGTGTCCAGACGTCAAATTATGGAACTGACGTTATCAAGAATATCTATATATGTATATATATGTATACATATATTTACGGGTTGACAAAGAGTTTTGGCCCGGCATCTATATGTCCATATACCTTTGTCAGACCTGACCGTTCAGATATCATCCAACGTAAGTGACTACATCTATATATATATATATATATATATATATAGATTTACTTTATTCGCAATTATATAGTACACACCTGGAAAAATAATTCGCCAGCCCACGAAGTAAATTCGACCAGTTTACAGCTATAATTCCGGGGAACCCCATATCACGCACATAATAATTATTTCAGACACATGATCGATTCGATCACTTTGATGGTATAGTGTGTGTGTACATGACTTGTTATACTTATCAAGTACGGCACTCTCGGCTCGCTGGGAATAAACGTCTATCGAAGAGGCG
>JAPYZR010001806.1:0-19611 GCA_030522945.1 Trichopria nigra
GAAGCGAGCTTCGCGCGATAGCGCGCCAGGGGTCCAGGGGGCGGAGCCCCCGGTGGGGTTGGCGGCCGAAGGCCGCAGGGGCGAAGCCCCTAGTTTTACAAGTTGCACCAATGAATAAAGTTACGTCACTATATCAGTTTGTAATACATACCACTAAAGTGGTAGTATTTATTACTTATTGTTGTGTAGTACAATTCATATATACAAAACAGTCTGAAATTATATAATATATTATTTTGATTTATTCGGTTTGATATATATATAATAATTACGTAGATTCAAATGGACAAAATAATGTACAACGATTGTATAACAATTTATCTATTGTTTCATCATTCGTAAATGTACAATTTATTTTTGTGATTACAGTAGACATTTTTGACATTTCCGACATTTCTGACATTTCTGACATTTCTGACGTTTCTGACATCGTTGATGTTTCTGATGTTTCTGTTCATTTCTGACAATTTAAACATTTCTGACTCTTCTAGCATTTCTGACATTTTTTACATTTATGACAGTTCTGACGGTTGTGACATTTGAATAGTTCTGATATATTTGACGTTCTGACCATTCTGACAATTTTAACATTTTCACAATTATTATCCAAATTTCAGACATTGTTGACGTTTCTGACATCGTTGATATTTCTGACATTTCTGTTGGCATTTCTGACAATTTTGACATTTATTACATTTATGACAGTTCTGACGGTTGTGACATTTCGAATAGTTCGAATAGTTTCTGACTTTTACATTTAGAATATTTCTGATATTTCTGGTCTTTCTGTTACTTCCAAAATTTCTGACATTTTTGATGTTTTTGACATTTTGAGCAGTTCGGGTATTTCTGACATATATATATATCTAATTCAATGTAATCGATCAGCAGAAATTACTTAATTAATCTAATTGGAATACCACATACTAATATATCCATAAATATAGGGGATCCGATGGGTAAATGCAGTATTATATAAAAAGTATAATAAATTATATATACAACTGTCTCATTATTATTATTATATCAGCTTTTCTTTCCGTATCGTCACGAAATTGCCCGTTTGCAATTTTAATATTTCATACAAGTTTTTGTCACGTCGAGTGATCGAAACAATTTCAAAATCGAAGGAAAACTCCCTTACTGCGAACGATCGTCAATGAGCAAATATTTGAATGTTTACGTCTCCTAAGCAAGCCTCCGAGGTAGAACAAGTAGCACGAAAACCTTCGGTCCCGGGATTGCACACGGAAGCGAATTGGTTCCCGGTACATCCAGCGTCTATTGTGCTTGCCGGGATTTTAGCATATTTATTGGAGCGTCTCGGTTCAAATCCGCGTCCCCAGGCACATCAGTATATAGGGCCGGGCTTTCCGTTCCGTTTCTGGCCCGCCGCTGGCATGCGGACATGCTCGACGCGGGAAAATCGAGCGAGAAACTACGGGCAACTCAATTCTCAAATACCACCATGGACAATAAAAGAAATCAACGCAGGCTTCGCTCCTCTTCCGCGAGAGAACCGCCTGAAAAATGCCGTAAGACATATCCACTCCTTTGAGTTTTCCCACTAAAGTTATTTCCCTATTTCTTAGATTTCCTCGGGAAATGCTCGCCGCATATATGAAAAGTTTGAGTTTACGCTGTTTCATAGCAAAATGTGACATGTCGATATTGGCGAGTCGAGCAAAATGTAAAGAAACCACCAATATATGCAATCGCCATGAAATTGTATCATTTTTTAGCCCGAACGCCATACCACCCTGCTAATAAACAGATTTGATATCCATAAAAAGTTTCCAACCAGGATCGAGAGTGCGCAATAAGTAGTATAAATTTTCCTCGGTAAAATATATCAGTTCTCGCTTGGCGGCAGCTCGTCGCGAATTCCATCTGATTAGACTTATTAATTAGACGGCTTTGAAAACTTTCTACATCTGCGGTTCCGACGAGTACACGCTCGTTGAAGTTTCTGTTTATCCTTTCACTCGAACACACGCGATAGTTAGAAAATCTTCCAAATTGGACGCAAACTCCAATTAATGTCTTTCGTTTATCTCTTACTAATTTTTGGTAACTACTTTGAAGGATTCCCCTGAAAATTGACTCGAGTTTCATTACACTAATTGCGTTTAATCATGTTCAAATATCGTATATACGTTCAAACGTCAATACTCAAGTTCTACAATAATGGTTCCACCCCAAACATTCCAGACTTACGTTAAAGGAAGGAAACCCTACGAATTTCGTACCTCTTGGCGCATGAAAATTCAACGGACAAAGGAACTGATGATTCTTTTGTTCTTTCCAAACCCCCCCCCCCCCCCCAAAAAAAAAAAAAAAAACAGACGAAAACAAACTCGCGAAACCGTAAACCCTGTGCACGACCCAATTCGCTTTCGCCGTAGTCGCGCGAATTTCCGCCATCTTCGATTTTCGGGTGAAAGCCATAATTTAGTTCCACTTGGCAACGAGCACGGCAATTATCGAAACCCCAAATGGACCCGGTGACACGTTATCGGAGCCTCGAAACTACCTCCGCTTCGAATCGTTCCGCTTCTGGTCTCGTTCCCGTCGTCGTTGTATACCTATATACACGCGTGTGTATGTTCGCCGATGCACCTCCACGTCTTGCGGTGGTAATATCGTATTTCAAAATCCCTATTTAGCATAAATAACCGCCGACCTGGCGTGGTTGGCAATAACGCCAGCGAAGGAAGTGCACGCGCGAACGAAAAGTCCCTAGGAGACGGCAGAAAAAAGCCCGGTGAAAAAGGGAAGGGCGTAATAACTGGATGAGATTTGAATTCCATTTTTCTTCTTTTGCCACCTGTATAATTCACCTTCGCCTTCCTGTAATCCTTTTATTACACGTAATACTTTCGAGGTGATTTTTTTTTTAGGAAAGATGTATAATATCGTCGTCACTGACTTATATTGGTAAGCCTCAGCTGATGATTTTAAATTCGTGATATTTAATGTTGCGATGTTCAGAGTATATATTTACAATGAATTCAAGCACGTCTAAAACGTTCTCTTTGAAGATCGATCGAACCCCGACTCTATAGAGACATATTACATACCTTTCTGCTCGGAAGTTTAATCAGACTGCGCCCGAACGGAAGGACTTCATCAAACGTTGGTTCGCCATACATAATTAGGTCCACGTGACCAGTCCACTTTTTTGTGCACATTCTATACATTGAAAATTCATGTTTCAGCATCTACTATGTGCACCAAAGTTCTATTACCTGATAAAAAAGGAGCTCAACTTATAGGAGCGTAACTTATTGATCGTTCTACTCGTTGCTAACAACGCGATCGTGATGGTCATATATTCTGCTATTAATGTACCATTTGCAGTATACCCAATCAGCAGAGGTAAAAAAGTTGGACGGAATGATTACAAAATCTACTCTTTAAGTCCTTTCATACGTCCGTTTTTGAACTCATTCTTTTCATGAACCCTAAAACGCCCCTAAATGTACCAAAAATAAAAGCTCAAAAGTCGACGCATATAGGAGGACTTTACTAGTACTTTTTTGATCCTCGTTCTGTCTAACTTTTTCATCTGCTGACTGAATAAATATGTATATTAAATGTTGGCCGATGGTCGAAAATATGAAACACGAATCCCGAAAAAATGCATATATAGAAAAGTTGAAAAATGATGAAAAATAACAACTAACACTGTCAAAAAAAAACAAACCCATAAACAAAGATTATAAGATTTTTTTTAAAAGACAACTTACAAGTATAAAGACAAATCGGCAGGTGATATGATTGTATTGAATGTCGTCCTTGTAATTATTTATTTTGAACAATTACCATTAACGGAACAAAAGTGAAGAAAAATGACTAAATCAATACGAAATTGGACAATAACATGTGGAGGGATGATATATCCAAGAGCAGAAATGTAAGTAGAAATTGATCAATTGTTAATGGAAGACAACTGATACAAGTTGAGATAAAGAAAGTAACTTGAGTTTGCAAATGTAGTGATTCTTTCAACAATCTTAATGTAATATTCATTCCATAAAACTGCCATTCAATTCAATCTAGTTAAACGGTTTAAAATGGCGTTTGTATTTCAAGACCAATACCAGAATGAATTACAAATACTAGAAGTTTAAATTGTTTTTAAACTCGAGAAAAATGCACCTTTTAAAGTTATGCCGAGAAAAAAAATACTTTAAACTAATCTGATACAAAATGTTGCCAAAAATTGTGGAATAGGTTGAGTGGACAAAATAGACAGTAAAAACAAAAAAAAAATATTAAAAAACAAATAAAAATTAAACTGGACGAAAGCAGCGATGTAGATGACTTAACAATACAGAATGATACTCTTTATCGTACATATATGTTAAGATGAATCTTTTTTGATGAAAATTGTTGTAAAAGAGTTTTTGTTCAGTTGTATTACGATTTATTGACGCCATCTCGTTGATGCGCCATTTTGAATTTTGAAAATCTAATATCGGATTAGCAATCAGCGACTCCGAAAACCCTCGCTTACCCAGTTTTATATCGATTAATGACTTGGATCATGGCAGATTCATTATAATGAATTGTACTGTTATTGAGATTTTATCCCAAGTGAAAATATTTTTATTAAATATATTTAATTTTTTTAGTTTTTATATCGATTAATTAACTTTGTTACGAATTTGGTGCGTCATAATGTATTCGACATTTTGAATTTTGAATATCTGACAAAGGATTCGTGACCTCTATATAAATTCTAATAAACGAATTCTTCGTCTAAAAAGTTATATTTTTCAGAACTTGTTTCTTAATATCAATAAATTTACCGTCATTTTCTATTCTTCGAGATATTACGTAAAAACTGATTTAAAAACAGGAAAAGTTCAGTCCCTATATATATATACGTGATGGTTATCTTAATATTAACGAATTTCACTCTGCAATTCAAGGCGTTAAAAGTTACCAACAAACTAAAAAAAAACACTCAATTTCTTCGAAGCACGTTCTTAAAACAATTTTTTACTTATTCTGCAAGATTCCATATATCGATTATCTAAACAATAAGACGACTGTAATGTCAATTCGTATATATTACTCTTGAAATCTGAAACACGGAACTAGGTTTGTGTTCTCGTAAGAAATTTTTACGAACCCGTATCTCTGCAACACATTGCGTACGGTGATTTTAAGGTTATGTTCTCCGCGAGAAAAGTAACATGCAGACGCCGTAGTACATAATGTTCTTTAATACGCGAGTTTTATGAAGGCAGCGACTGTAAAAAGTCCACTTCGTCTGAAATTACATGCCGATATATTTTCCGCGCTTCTGAAACACTCCTACAACGATCTATACTTCTTCACAATAATTGAATCACGAATTTTGCAATTGTTCTGTATTTTATAATATAGTGACCTATATATATGTATAGTTGTACGATGATATCTTTACCATTTAATTGAACTTATGAAACGTCTTTGTGATTTTATTTTTACTCTACGATTATACGAAGGGATTTCCAAGGATCCGCAAAAAATAAAAAATATTTTTCAATTCTTCAGCAAACACTATTAAGACCCAGGGGCTTATTTTCTCTTTTCGGTTCACTTTTTTTCAACGGAATCTTCTCTCAGCCGCTGGAATCGCATCGTTTTATGTCGCGTTTTATATCGTTCTGTTTTATTACCCGCTCATCCGATCCAGTTATTATTCTTCGATTAAAATTCCCTATACCAAATCCTGCAGCGTGATACTCTTCATCCGTTTACGTTACCTCCACATTTTTTTCCTCTTATTCAACCCTCTTGTCGCACCCACCGCTCAAGGATCTGCCAAGAAATTGCGAAATTTTGCTAACAAGTTTAGATTAAGCCACCTTCGACAAACAATAGTAAATGAATTAAATACTCCCGTGAATCGTTTCCTAGTTCACTTTTCTCAACAGACTTTATGTTCGCAGGGCACATATAAGATCGCTGGATGGATATTGTTTGGGAAATTAGACGTCGATGGGCGAGTGTTCGTAGGAAATTAACTATACCTTGGCAGCATTAAGTGCTACGAATAAATAATTGTCACTGCGGGATAATTATGCGGAAATTGTTTCATGAATATGGAACAAAAGTTACGCCGACAAATATGTAAATGCTTTCCGATTGCATTGATTTCTGAACCGAAATGCAACATGCAAATCGTTCCATATTATCAGTATTTACTTATCGTATATTGCACATTGCGCCGATTGAACGCAAAGATGTTACAATAAATTATTGGCAATCGTCATATTTTACATTAATTATGCTATTAAAATGGTATGCGTTTGACGTCGTTGGAAATAAATTGAATAATAAATAGGAGTAACGAAGATAATAAGCATTAATCTACAGAATGTACCATCAGACACGACAAGGCTGGAAAAAAAACTACTCAAGTTATAGTATTTACTGTAATCAATGATAAACTCATGTAATCTAGTTATCCCTTTGTCTTGGATCAAAGCGAGGAGAGTTTCCTCAACTTTAGATTTGTCATTATTTTATCAGCCCCATTGTAGTGACATAAACATTTCCATACACGAATTTCATGTAAACTTTACGCACGAAACTCGGTAAAAAATCCATGCTGTGGAAATATCGGATGCATTCTGGAATGATGGGAGAACATCAGTTTTACCAACTTTAATATCCTCGCGGCTAGAGTTCCGATTGCCTTTTAATTGGCAGCCATCTCCCCAAGTTCAGTCGTGTTTGCTTGCGCGCGATAAAAACAAACCTCTCCAGAATACTCGAGGTACTGCAGCACTTTTCCTGATACCCTTTGCCTTTACATTTGCCATTTTTCTTATTCCCGTTATGCCCTTTTTCCTTTCTTCGCGTTTCTCTCATGGCTGCCTTTCATCTCTTTGCACCCTCTGCTTTCACTTAAATTGTATTATTCTCGTCGCTGTCCCTATACTTTCGTCTCTCTTTACTGTTTTCTTCAAAATTTCTCGTAATCCAAAAAAGCATTCCATTGTAACTGAAATTATCTGCAAAGAACGTATGACCAGCGAGCGTAAAGAAACTTTATCAGAGTAAACCTGGGAAAAAACGGGACAAAGGGAGAAGACTACTGCGGCATCTAATGGACCCAGCAGCGAAAAAGGAGAAAAAAGCCGGCGGTTCGTTCAAATTGGCTTCATATATAGAAGGTGACGCTCTATACGAGGATTTTCTCTTCCGATAATCAATTTTCACATCGAAATACATCAGTCGCCACGCCTGAACAACTTCATACTACGATTCCTACCACGCTGAGATTTATGTGGTCGCTGATAAGATATTAAAGGTATCGATGACGGTCATCGTTGTCTACCGAAGCGTACGACCAAAAGACACCCTGAATGTCGACTCGTCAAACTAACGTTGATTTGAAAGCTTTTTCAAACATCATTTTCCAACTACTTCCGTTAAAAGCTGCATTTATTGATTTACGATTGAAAGGTCCAAGTTCATTCAAAGACATTGTTAAAGGGTCTATCGAAAACTATAATATATTAAAGTGGTGATGTACTTTCATGCAACGGCTGAAGAAAAAAAAAAAAAGAAATGTCGACGTCCTCTGTGCTTCGCTATTGAATTGCACCTCGACGACGACTTTTAGAAATGAAATAAACTTGAACAAATTAATTTTGAAGAAGCCTTGTCGTTGAATATAATTTTTTTGTTATTTAAAAATATATTCGATATTTGGCAATATTAGAATCGTAAGTGAAGTCTGCAATTATGCGTGAAAATGAACTTGCAGTAATGAGCACGAGTCACGCAAAGCCGTAAAAATTCCGAGACGCATAAAACTACGTCGCGTAGAGTATAATTTCAATTAGCATGCGCGAAGGATCGTAGCCGGTACTTGCGGGAAAATTGTGCGGAATGCAAATGCGATTGGTCGCACGTGACTTCGACATTTTCCATGAGAATTCCTATACAGTTATTTGCAATTTCTATTTACCAGCCTCTCGCTACTTTTTTTCTGACTGCAATTATCGATTTCTCGATGCTTATATTTCCCTTTTTACATGCGCTTTTTATACATGCCCGGCAACGGAGGGACGCGGATGATTTCACAGCGGCAAAGTATTTCTCGAAAAATGCAGCATGCTCGCGAAACTTATTACGAAATTCCCAAGTTTTCGAAATAAATTAAAGTAATTGGAAATTAATTTTCATTTCGGATGTTATTGCATATAATGCCGGGTACGTTAATAACACGGCGCCCTTTGTCGGCAATTGTAATATTTTGTAATATTTATCGGGTCAAGAAAATTACTTCACTGCTATATGGAACTTTAATTAATATATAGGATTAAGAATTAATCAAGTCCACGATGAATATCTCACTCCTGCAAAGCGAGCGGACATATCCCCAAGGTACTCCAACGATAGACTACGATCGGAATACACATATTTGCGAATATAATCATCAAAGCCGAGGCGAGAAAAACCTGATTTATTCCGGTTTATTTTTCTTAAAACAACATCGCCTTAGTGCGATTGATTTAAAGATGAAAGGAACCTCCAGATCACATATATAAATTTCGTCTCTGTGCCTCGGGAACAATTAAGGACCGCCTCGTCTGATTCTTATTCGATTCGCCGTTCAATATCGAAGCGGGGTAAAAGAGTCCAAATGATCACCACCGAATGAATATCAGTCGGCGCTTTGATAAATGGGCCAAATGCAATATCGGCTGAAGGCGCGTCGATTTTCAGTACATTTCCCACCAATAGCTGCGCGATTAAGGTGGTGGGATTAATGAACGCACCGTCGGAAGCTCGAGTAGCAGAGTCATTTGTAGAGATCAATCAGTTGATGATATCCGATGATTCAAGCACAATGAAATTCGATAATATTCGAGCACGATAATGAAGGTGACGTCATTTGTAGACGTGCATCATGGGTAGAAAATAATTAATGAACTGCAAACAGGTGCGTAGTATGTAAATGCTGCATAGCGTGTGTATGATGTATCGTCGTGTATAGCTGGTCACGTCCACGTATCCAGTATACTACTGCTGTGGAACTTTTCAACCCAAAAGTTCACGAACGTGTACAGCGTTAGGCGCACGTACATCATTAGATATATACGGAGCAGCTTCGAGGCGTTCTCATGGCAAGCTTCCAATTTTTCTCGTCACCCTTTCAATTCCACTCTCGGGTTTCCCGTTTGGCTGAAGCTTCTTGCGAAAAATGCCTTTTTCGCAGAACGCAAGAGAGAGAGCAACCCTTCGAAGAGCTATGATAAATTCTAACACTTTCTAAAAAGCGATTTACTTACGTCGATTTTATAAGATGTAATAACTGGCCGGTCTCGGATATAAAATGTAGAGCCACTTTACCCCCGAAGATACTATAGGTCGTAAAGTACGAAAATTTCATATGAAACACTTTTATCGAAACTTATTGTTGCTCGCTTTGTGTTGAAAGGTTGTAAAGTCGTGTATTGTAATGATTTGTAGACAGTGTCCAGTCCATGAAGTAAAATTCACAGCATTAGAACAACTACTGGGAAAAGTAAAATACAACAGTCCAAAACACAAAGGGATCTCTCTGAGGGCGGGAACCCCCTAAACCCAATTAGCACTAGACGTCCAAGATAAGTCAATTTTTCGCGCATTCGTTCATGGATAAAAATTGAACGTACTTTGGATGTCCAGGTATATACGAATAATGGATATGGAAGAATAATGGATATGAAAGTCGTCGCCAGTGATAACTGGATATACATTGGACGTAATTTGAAAGTGTATCCTTCCCTTGCAATCCACAAACCAAATAAAATTGATGTAATTGAAGAAAAGGAGTAAAAACACCCGCACATTTCCTTTGAAGTGTAATGAATGTTTCGACTCTATAGGGTATATTACGTTTATCTTAAAACAAACTCGGGTTTAAACAATTTTTGTAAGGTAACACGGTATTCCGTGGTCAGTTTTTATACATGTAGGCCGTGGTCGAAAAGATAAAGCCATAGAAAACAACACGGTGGAGCAGCGATAGGAGACGGAAATTGTATATTTTCGAATCGCGCATCGCCACGCGCCAAAAACAAATAGATAGTAGGTGGACTCTATGCGGTATATCGAACGGGTGCATGTAAAGTTTCGTCGATATCGTGTTCAATCGTTCGTAAACACGCCGAGCATTACGCAATGAATGTAGGACGACTACCTTCGCTTATATGTATACTATTTTTCTTCTACCTTTCTCTCGAATCCATAAAGTCAATAACCGAGAGTATTTCCTCCGTCTCGTTTTCCGTTCTTATATTTCAACATTTCCGAGAAACCAATATCGGATATGTATATCGTACATTCTATGTGCATTTTGTATTATATTGGCATTAGTGCCATGAATAAACAGATCACAATAGTGGAGAGGCCCATTGTTGCTTTATTGGATTTTCATTTGGCATCTCTTCTATTTTCGACCAACTGCTTGACTCTAGCATTTTGTAATCCGTCGCTTCATCCTCGTTTTCCCGTTTATATACTCGTCGCCTATATAGTTTCCGATATGTACGCGGCAAAGTGACGTCCAATGGATGCTTTTCAATTATTAAAAAGATTGAAATAGCAGATTTGTCTTACCAGAGATGTCTCGACTCGATACTTATCGATAAGTCTATACATTCATCTAATAAATATTTCCATTGATACATTTTAAAATTTGAATGAAAATTCTACAACAGTGTCGCCATTTATTATATTACTTTTTCGGATTCTCATGTCAATTTCCATGAAGTAGATTCGAGTCTCCGATTACTTATAATTTATTATATACATTTTTTTCTTTTACTTCTCTTTTTCACATTTTAACCAAAGTTTCTTTATCTCGTCATTTTTTTTAATTCACTTCGTCGATCAAATACATTTGAATGTTTTCGCAATTGAATCGCGGCAGTGACGTGTTCACGATTCCATCAATGCTGCGATTCAATCGCATTTCTGGCCGAAACATTTATTCAAATTATTCCGCAAAATAATCAGTTTTTCTGCTTCGTTGGAACTTCAAATAATTAATTTGATTGTATAAGCTTCGCGATCAAAAAAAAAAAAAAAAAATGCTATTATGTTAACTATGAGAGATACAATTAAGAGGAATTCCATTGGATTGTACCATTCGATTTTTCTTTTACGTCTACTAAAATAATTACTTGCTAATAATTAAACAATGTCAATACTGAGTCAATCACTTGAAGGTATTCCTTTTTTTTTCTTCCGTTTCTTCCAACTATTGCTGATGCTAATCTAATTGTAAATGTTGTAAATTTCGTATTACAAACGATTCAGACAACTCCACCCAAAAGCCCAAAATGACCATAGAAGTAAATGACATTTTGCCGTTGTAACGGCACAAAACTGGACAATTCTCGGAAAAGAATGGTGCATTTGAATACACCATTAAAACAATAGGAGCTGGAGCGGAACAATCGATAAAACACTCCCTTAAGACTTGCCAACAATAATAAAATTGAATAAACCTGACCATTTTCGAAGCATCACTATATAACTCTTAACGATCCTTCCGTCATACCGTGAATAGGACCGACAATTAATAATCAAACAATCGGTCCTTTCCGGTTATCGGCCTCGCATTAACGGACCCCCGGCAACGCGTCGCAGTTAATCGTGACGATGCTTTGTTTAGAAGTTATCTGATCCGATCGGGTCGAACGCACACGGGTTTCTATGGATTCTCCTCCGCGTGAGCGGCCATCAGCCTTATAGTCTGCGAGTATCGCCGCGTGATTAAAGTGTTAACGCTTTAATAAAATTAATGCTCGAGCGATGCCATGCAAGGATGAGGAGCTTGCTAAACGTCCGACAATTCACACACATATCAAAAGTAATGCCAAAATTTGATAAATTTAATTGTGGCAAATTATTTATAGTTTGCCTTTAGGATCTATTTAAATGCATTGCGATGATGGGCCATCCTCCATCATTTGATATTGGCCCCTCGTGCAAGTGCGCGTGCATAGTCCGCAAGGGTCAACGGTAAATAATTCGACATTTTTTGTTGGAAATTTCGCAAAGATCACCCGGTGCAATAGTATTAACCAGTCCTTGAACACCTTGTACGTATATATGTATACGAATGGTTTGCCAATCATCGTGCATATAGCAGCGAGGTCGAGTGTAGACCTACGCGGAACACCTCCGACCCTATAGATCACCCCATTAAATGGACGGCGAGTGCACGCCGTCAATATTGAGTTACGTGGCAATACCCTAAATTGCTAGTCCTCTCCCTCTATTCAGGGCTTTACCTGGATGTACATCGGTGCAGAGATCGAGTTTAGACGATAATTGCTGTCAAAGGATTTCAACTCAAATTTCGCTTAAGAAGCCCGACGTGAACCGTAGGGTTTGCAGCGCGACGATCGTATGTCCTATATATATATATATATAATCTAAGATTCCGCCAGTATTTTGTGAAATAGCTGTTTGAGAAAAATTGAGAATACTCGCGTACGACCGCAGAAACCTTACATTTTGTAATATAAACATTATTGCCGAAACAAATTATGTAAAACCTTTCATAAAGTAACAAAAACACCTCTCATGTATATAGTTTTTATGAGTTTTAGATATTTTGCACGAGCAAGGAGTATGTAACGTTCTCAAGAAGATTACATTGTAACCACTTAGCGATAGTGCGAAACTTTCTTTGTCGAATTGTAACTTTGCGAATGACAGTTTCATGAAACATTGCAAGGACATCTCGTTATGAACTTTCCCAAAGGGTTTAATTTGTTTCATGCAATAGTGGAATGTTTCAGAAACAACAATGTATCGTTAACACGTAACTTTATATTTTTATTAGCGACAAATGGATATAACGTGACGTTTCAGGAAGGTTACATATTGGTATCATTTTTTATCCGGGATTTTTAGTTCTGTTTGGAATTGAGCCATTATTTAAAGTTTTTTTTTTTTTTTAGAGTAAATATATGGTAGAACTTTCTATAAAAGGATGAACAAATGATTTCAACATAAATGACTTAGAAACAATTGCCTCTCGTATATTAAACAAGATGTACTACTATAAAAGTGTAAAATTTAAATTTTTGTCATTGCTCTAACAAACATTGTATGTGACTTTGAAATCATTATTTATGAAACTTCTTATCAAAAAAACTCTGTTTCAACTTAGATGATTTAAATTCTACGAGTAGAATTCCGTCGAATCAATTGACATCCAATCATCTCTGTCAGATATGTCATTACATCAGAGATGTGTAATGTGTATTCGAGTAAGATGTAAAATGTCGTAAGAGTATTTTATTTTATTTTATTTATTTTTTTTTATTTTTGAATGATCGTTTGTGTATTGTTAGTCGTGGAAAATTGGTTTCTATTTCATATGCTTACTTGTTACATAATTATAATAAATTATAGATACTTGTGACGAATTATTCATAGACATAATTTTACCTATGGACCTGAAATGGAGATATAATTTATATTAAAAAATACTCTCAAAAATCATTAATCACTAAAAAATTATGCTTTTTCTGCAGCACACGCGTATAATTATGAAAACTGTAATTAAAGTTTGTGATTTCAGGTTGTTAAAAAACACCTAATACTTTGATTTGTCTAAAAAATGATTCAGTACGAAAGTCAGACGACATTTTCGATAGTCTATAGTAATTCCAAATTGGGACGAAAAGGACAGATCATAAATTTATCTTTCATTGACGTTGACGAGGGTAGCTTAATTGACAAATCTCAATTGGAATGTAATTCCACAAAAAACAATTTTGAATTCATACATTCGAAGATCCTCATTTTATAAATTGAATTGATAATCAATAAATTGGTTCTTGAACAAAATTAAGTGGAAATTCACTCGTTATAACTTTCTGACGGTTTCCCATAAAAAAAAAAGGTATAAATGAAAACGTATTTAGATTACGGAATTATGTATATGTAGAAACGCAGTCTATACGCACAACAAGATCCAAAACTAAAAATACTATTTTTAACACCACTTCGTACTGATATAAAAGATTTAGTGACGCGTAAACTGATGCAGTAAAATATTAAACTATATTAAAAATGTTGCTACAATTTTTCTTTTATATATTTTTTTAAATTTTAATAAACATCGGAGTGACGATTTTTATAGATACTCGGAATTAGGTTGCATTCATAAATAAATATAGACACTATAACACCTTCGGTAGTATATAATTTATTTATTGGCTCTAAAATTACCAGCCGATAAATCGGAAAATAAGGAACGAATTTTTCCATTTGCTGCAGTTATACTAGGATTAAAAAACTCTAAACAATTAAGAACTGAAATAACTTCAGGAAGCGATAATAAAATGGCTATTGTTAAAAGTTCTAAATGTTTGAAAATTTGATTCTAATGTTTGGAAAAAATGTTGAAACCGATGTGTAATTGCAATATTTAATAAACAAAACTAAAATTATTTGCTGTTCGTTACCGTATGTCCACAAAATTAAAAAAAATCTGAGTAAATTTAAATAAATGAAAATTGTTTAAAAATAGAAAAAAAAAAAAAAAAAAAAAATTCAATATTTTGTGCGCATGTGGATGGAATAGTGATAGGACTTTCAATAAAAACGTAAAAATAAACATGAAATAAAATGAAATAAAAGTCAAAATAACATGAAACGGAAATGTAGAAGAAATAATAACATTCTAGGTGCTTATAATAATGAAAATAATTAAAAATTAAAAGAAAGGACAGGTACAATGGAGGAGCTACTGTGATTATAAAATGGATGAAGATTTATAATATTGATTGACGAATTTTTACCTACATTGTATAAAAATTAAGTAAAAATTAGTAGAAATAATTTTACTCAACAACAACCCAATGCGCTCTATTGATTTAAAAAAGATAAAAATATTCTTTGAATGATAGAATTAAAAAAATTAAATACTGCGTTGATCATAAACTTATTAATATATATGTACGCAAAAATAGACAGAAATGGAAAAAAGATAATAAAACTCTAAAAAGGTAAAAATAATCTCCGAGTGTCGAAGAAAATTATCAATATTGAATAAAAGTTCTAAATATAACAAAAATTCACAAATACCTCGCGCTGACACATAAATAGAAAAAATTAATCAGAATAAATAATAGGATACAACGAAGAAATGGAATACCGCTATAAGAGGAATGAAATTTTAATAAAATCATTTCTTAAATTATAATATAAACCAGGAAAAAAAATTAATATTCGAAATGGCATTTGATGAAGATATACATTTTAAGAGATAGATATACAAGTAATCAAATATTTAAATAAACAAATATTTATTTAAACAAAATTGTATGTAGTTCTCAAAGCATTTTGAAATAAAAAATAGCAATATGAATTGTTCTTATATCAAACAATGAATGCTTCTGAAAATGTTAATTTTAGCTTATCCATATTATATATAAATTTTATATTTAATAAGGGATCCATTTTTTGTTTCGTGGATGAGAAGCATTATTCTATATATAATAATAAATAAATAAATAAGTAAATAAATATATATATATATATATATATATATATATATATGTCACTTGTATATCTCTCACTGTGATTATCATTCCTCAAAATTTTTCGAGTTTTATTATATATACGTTATCGTGAGAAACAATATTCTGTCGTCTGGTATATGAATCCGTTTATCTTCGTTTAATTTCCGCGCTATGATTATATTCTTTTATTCAATTTGTGGAATTATTGGATAAATTTCAAAGGGATAAAAAAATGTACTAACTTATCAATTACTCTGTAGATTTGTTTCGAGTCAGAATAAAAGCGACTACTATTACTACTACTAATACTACAATTATTTTTTAACGTTATTTTAAAATTATTGTAGCGAAAAAATATACACTAAAACGAACAGGGATTTTTTGCAATAATACATGTAAAAAATCATTAAATCAAAATGAAAAGATGTACGTCGATAAAATTTGATGACACAAGCGAGACTTGTTTGTACTTTTCATTTACAGTAAATTTCTGATTCGTCATATGTTTAAAAAATTTTAAAATGTGAATTTTACTTTTGAAGTAGCCTGTATATACCAATAATTGTGCGAATTAAGCCATTTCCTAACCTAACAAGTTTTAAATTAATAGTAGCAGAAAAAGATACGATAAAATCGGACGAGACTTGAGAGAGAAATGTCGAATGACTCGAGAGAATGAAGCCAAGAGATGTTCAAAACTTATATTAGTTTTGATTTTCGAGATATATCCCATTATGACTTGGAAAGTTATATTAGTTGGAGCTTTTTAAAGTTCTTCGAGAGTGAAAACAGAATCACTCTTTATACAAGAGCGAACTTTCCGTATTTACGATGAAAATTTAATTCTTTCGAGAACGATTGCGTCATTAATGGCTTTTTTAAAAACTGAAATTTTCTGTAAAGCGCTTTAAACTTTATTGACCGATAAACTTGGGTCACATTATTTGTTTGTCTTTAATATATCAAAAATGTCATGTATTTTATTGCAATACATATACATATATATATGTACCATATAAGCACTGCATTATACACAATTCATGTTCTATAAAACAGATAAAAAAGAAACTTTTCAAATCATTAGCTAAATTGACATTTAATATTAATCACTCGTTAATTTTTTATGTGCAATGCTTTCATATCCCAAGAGCCACAACAGTCGTGATGTTTAATCGCAGCGGGACGATGAGTTAAATTCATTTATTGTCATATCCAAATGAGAAATTATGTATATATTTAATAGACTAAAATATGAATCATTTTATTATGTATAACTAAAATATAAAATAATTATTTTACAAACTTTTGTAATTAGACTTCATTTACAGCTATTAATGTTAATGTGTTCATACCATATGACATGTTTTTATTGTCTTATATACACTTTGTCCATATAATATGAATATAATTAATTTATAATATTTTAATCATATAAATATTAATTTTAGCCGAAGTACTCAATCGATCACTTTTATCATATAGTCATTTATATTTTATTACGTCTATTTCATCGGTAAAAATATTTCAAAATTATTTTGAACATCAGTTCAATGAAGGTTCATTGTTATGTGTTGCACGAAATATTACAAACAATAGCTACTTATATAAAATACAGCTACATAGAAAAATTGTTAGATATGAAAGTATTCATATACACGAATATTCATGATATTACGTGATTATGACTTTTGACGGCGATTTAACATACAACTGTATCACTGTCGTCTCGGTGGGGTTCCGCAACCCCTGAAATTAGGCAGTGCACTAAGCGTAGATGTGGTCTTGTCGCAAACATGCGCCTGATCGAACATGACACCAAATTTCGCGACTATCTCATTGGTGAGTTTCCCGAACCGATGATTGTAAGGCAGGATTCTCGCCTAATATATATATATATACATATATGTATTTGTATATACGAACCATTGTGCACGAACCGGAAGTGGTGGCCAATCAAATAACGTTCTGTAAAGCGAAGCGGAAGCGCAGAAAGCGTCATCAACATGGCGTTTCGGAAATTGCAAAATTTGAACAACAATGTGGTTCAAATTTCAGTATGAAAAACCACCCAGTTTTACTTTCTAGAACTCGTTTATGTGCTGAAAAATAATATTATAAATTAATAAAACCCATAATTTTCAGAAATAAAAATGTTGTTTTTCATTAATAATAACCTTTGTCATTCATGGTCTCATGATCATTACCGTAACGTTACCAACGATAGTAAAATTAAAATTTTGAAAATTATAATGTTGATGCTTGCATGTTATTTATATTATTTGCATATATCAAAGTTATTAAAGGTTACATAATAGTTCTCATTGAGAATTCTGTTCAAGATGGTTTGAAATTGTTGAACCATTCAGTTTCTCACTTTTTGACAGTGCTTCCAAAGTTTTTCCCAGACAACAATATACCGTAAAAAAAGAAAAAAAAAAAAAAAAAAAAAAAAAAAAAAAAAAAAAAAAAAAAAAAAAAAAAAAAATGCTTGTCTCGGAAATGTAATTTTCGTAATTATGATATTACAGTGTGCAAAGTGAAATTTTACGCACGCTGGAGAATTAAGTGCGAAAATAAAAAGCATCATTCTGAACAATTAATCAATTGAACAATAAAAGTACAATTGAACAAAAGTATACAAATGAATAAAAATTCACATTCAAATCTAATTGTCTACTTGAAATCGAAAATATGTGTAATATTTATAAAGCCTTTATTTTTATTATACTTTTATTATATTACTGTTATTATACGTCATAATTTTGTAACGACCGGAAATCAATCTAATTTATAATTAAACGTTTTATTTACGAAATATAATGAATAAAAATTTAGAGACTACATTAGGTGAAATGTTTCTTTTTATTTTTTTTTTTTTTTTTATCGGCATCTAAACAAAACTAAATAGTTTGACGTTTATGAAGTTCGACTGTAATTCTGGTTATAGCGCATGCAAGAATATGCAATTTTTAAACGATATTTCGAAGTAAGATCCTAGGGACCTAAATTGTATTAATTAAAAAAAAAAAAACTATATGAAAATATCATTTAAACAAATATTCTAATAGGCCATAAACATCATACTATTTCATTATTTAAATTGCACAAAGTGGCACGTTTTATTAAAGAAAAAACATTATTCATCATTGAAATTTACAGTGTGTACAGTAAATTAATTGATCTCGTGTTAATAAATGCAATTATACCGCGGGTACATATACGATTTAAACAGTCAGAATGAAAAAAGACATCGTTTAAAATAAAATGATATAAAGGACTTACCGACCGAGGGCAGTTCGATCGATAAGAGCGGCAACAACCTTAACGATTGTGCTATCATTAAAATGATTAAAATATTATTTTCTTAGAGTTTGTATATATATACAGTAAGAAATATCTAAATTTTTATCAAAATGAAAAGAAAAATGTAGAGTTTTTATAATTTAATGTTATTCCTGACTTTGTCACATAATCGTATAATCATTGAGATCTCTTGTTTACACATTTGTTCAGTGCAATATAATATAATTCCTTTATTTTATGCGAAATAATTGGATTTTTATACTTTACTCGTATTCCATATGAAAATCGTTCTCTGCACGTTCCGTAAAGATGTATCTACCTTGTTCTGTTCATTGCCGTCGGATGGCGTGACTATGAAGACAGAAAGCAACGTGGATACACGTCGATAGAAAAGAAATATCAAGAAAAATTTTCCCTTAAAAATGACCGAACTTTTCTATATACATATGTAGAAAATTAGAAAAGTTTGACATTATTTACAGAACTTTGATAAAAATAAAAATTACTTAACTATTCTCGATAATTATCGAATTACTACAATGTTTTATGTTTTTAAAATTCGAAACATTGATGGAATCTGAAAGAAATTTAAACTAAAATATTTTTTGATCATTTATAGGATAGAAAATAAATACTAAATAAAAAATGACAGACATATACATATATGTTTCGTGCGGAATCGGTATAACATATACCGAGCCGCGATTTCACTTTAGGATAGGACAAGGATTTAAGGAAATTGTTTAATAAAACTCGAGGATGT
>JAPYZR010001807.1:0-37641 GCA_030522945.1 Trichopria nigra
CTCCTTCTAACCGAAGGAGCATTGCAAAACATACTTACTGTTTGGTTCGGAGTACCGACAATATTATATTTACTATAATATTGACAATTACCATATATAATAAAATATAGTTATTTTCATAACAAGTCCCCGAGATTATCAAGCAATCGGCTGATATCAAGTCGTACACACGTAAGACCATGCATTATTTTTCATCATAGCAAGAGTAAACTACAGTTTCCGCCCCTTTTTGCGAGCGTAAAGTGGGACTTTGCACATTATACGAGAAAAAAAATGAATGAATATTGCAGAATATTCATGAAAATTCCTGAATATCCACGAATGTTTTTATCGCCCAATCAGAATATTTGAAAATAGTATTAAAAAGCAGGATTGCAGAAAAGTTTTTCATTAAAAATAACAATGTCGAGCAATTTTTCGAACAAAGCGAAAACGTTTTAGTGCGAGGAAGGATGAAAAAAATCGAACGATTTACCGGAGACAAATTTTCTTCCAGACGTGCGCTATCGAAAAGCCTGTAAGTGGGTTTTATCCTCGTGGGACTAACCGGGGTTCAGTCGCCCCCGTGCGCGGGGACGAAAGAAGTTTGCGAAAAAAAAGGGTTCAAGTGCAATAAAGGCGACGAGGGTGGCGTTCGCAACAGCGGTATAAGAAGACGCCATTAATTAATTGACAAGAATCTCATCGGGTAGATAAAGCTGGTCGTTTTCCGAAAGCAAGCCATCGCTGATTAAAGGCCTGGCTTAAAAAATAATTATTTGTAATTTGTGGCTGCGATAAGCATTTTATTGTCTTCGGTGTGTCGTGTAACCAGTGTTTTCTGGCAAGAAGGAGGGTGGAGTCATTGTACTCCATCATGTTAAATTGTATTTGTGTCGAATTAGAATAAATGAAGAAATCCAATATGAAATGATATTTTTAACGGTACCGATGAAACAATGTTGATTCTGAACGTAATGATGGTATCTGCGCGTAAAAACAAATGGAAGTGATTCATCACAATGAAAACTTAATTTCGCATCAAGTTCCTGGTGAAGAGCCTTTCTTCTCTCGATCTACATTGCTCGCGTCATGCGAGAAAGGTCAGTTGTCAAAGTTCGCCAGAGTCCGACGTATGCTCGGCCGCCATCGCTATTGAAACGGCAAGTGAAATATACGAAATAAATCTTGCAAGACCCTATTCAGCGTAGACAATACAGTGTCCAGTTGTAGGGACGCCGTGGAGGGTCGGCAGCGTATTGTGCAGCGTCGCGCGCCGTGGCGGCTCCTGCAGGAGAGAATCGCGTACCCGGACGTCGGCTGTAGAGTTCTCTCCCTCGCTTTTCTACTTTTCATTCCCGTCCTCCTTCAATTTCCTACCGGAGCAAATTCTGATATTCTCCGGGCCCTTTGGCGATTCGACATTTACCTTCGGTCACTTGAAGTGGACGTGAATTGTTAACGATCGGACGACATCGTTATTTCGATACATCGCACGGACGCCATGTGGTAATGTCCGTAGGGTGTTCCAGCAGAGATTCTCAAATGTCGTTAGTTTTGATTTTCGAGTTTATTCATACTTTAACATCGTCACCTAGCAATTGACTGGTCATGAAAAGATCTAATAAAGTTTGCAATGCCAAGAACAAAGAAAAACTTCTTTGTTTACATTAGATTTAACGTTGATTTAAGGTTCGGTTTTTCCATGCCCGAGAATTGGCAGTTCAGGAATTTCTTTTCATAGTCTCGGTCCTAAAGAACAGTGGCGAGCGAAGGTCCAGAGCCCTATTGCTCGTCCCTTTTTCGTCCATCCTGTTCTCCGGACATCGCGATATTCACCCCTCTCGAACGGCGTCAGTACGCGGTTGAGCCGACCACAACGCAAAGTTTCTGAAGCGAGACGAGCCGCAATATAATACTACCCCTTGGAGTTGTCCGACGAGCAGAGCCCTCGCCCGACTTGATATATTATTTTTCCAATAAGTCCGACTTTTGACGCCTGTTATTTATAATATTACACCGTGTAGTATTTTGCAAGGAAGTAATATAATTATAAAGATATAACGTATAACAATCTTACCTCCTGTTCTTCGATATTGGCTCTTTTATTAACGTGGAAAACGCAGCAGTAGTCAGAACAAATAACCAGAAACTGATTACATCCCCAACCAGTGTCCGATATTTTTATGAAATTGCATTACAAACTTATAGATAATGAATGATGTCATAAATGTCTACAAGGAATTCTCTGTACCAGTTAAAAAGCCATATCCAACAAGCATGTGCAGTAATTGAATCTTGTATCTGATTGTAGGTAATGAAAACACAGATCCAATCTCAAGGATCATCAATCACGATCGCGACATTGACACCACCAATAGTTATTGATAGTTCAAGCAGTTCGATGGGTTCTCTTCGTCCGGACGGAACGAACGTCATCAGGGATAATATTGATTAACGCGACGAAGTACCTCGAAGGCTAATCCGATGCGGCCATAAACCGCTCAGGTCCAGGCCGAATCCGGCGCAAATTGTTACTAATTCTCATCTTAATAATGACCGCGTCAGAGGCGTCACCGTATCTCAGAACGCGGCAAATTAGTCGCGATGACAAACGGCATTCGGTGTACACGTGTGCTCGGGTCGTCGGTGACCCACCGGGTTCGATCCTCCTCCGGACCCTCTTCGTTCGAGCATCCGTGCGTCCCGCGCTGGTCTGTTTGCGTGATCATTCCCCGCGTGTTTGTGCGCGGCAACCGGTTAGGTATGAATCCTCCGGACATACCGGCAGGCACCACCGGCGATACGGCCTGCCTATTCAACATGTGCAACCGTCAACATACTCGGATGCGATCAATCAAATCGATTAATGATTCAATTGTCCGATCGCCCCGATTACTGCCCCGGCATCTCTCCGAGACTACCTGCTTTGAGACTGCATACTTGGATTCAAGCCTGCTGCAATTACTGACATGGTGATTGGAATTTGAAGGAGGGTGGAACTCGCATTAAGTGTTTGAACGATTTAGCGGCACCTCTGAATATTTCAGTTGGGGAACAACTTTGCAATTGTTGGCACACCTATGAAACATGTTCCAAATGTAAAAAAAACCTGTACCACATACATCCAGTCCTAGAGTGATTTTCGGCGTATTATTGTTGACCAATATTTCACTTACGTTGTTGATTGCGATGTGTTGTTAAATTATGTGTATGGCTCATTCTAATGGCAACAGGTTGAAGTTATCACTGTTTGTGCAATAATAAAGTTAGAATGTGGTAAAGTGGAGTTACAATAATTTTGAAATAGCATGGAAGCCATATTGTTACAAACCTTTCGGTGATCTTGCCAAAACAAAAGGTCATGTTGGCAGTGGACCTTTCTTGAGAAGGAGACCCTGAAATTGATGAAACACTACTTAACTCAACTATATGTTAATTATGGAAACTTAACAAATAATTTTTGCTATGATTTTAAGCAAAACAATAGTTGTATTAATGTACCCTAACTTCAGAATACAGAATCGTGGGGGGATAAAAACGTAGACAATTTTCTTTAAATGCATATATTTGGTATAAATGTTTCAGTATGAGACCTGAATAGCCGCACGTTTCTGGATCACGTGAAATTGCACGTCCGTAATCTCCTTACCGAAATTCAATCGTACATGATCTCGGTATCACTTACCGAGGGCTAATTATCCAAATTTCTGTCCATTAGATTTCCGTTTCGCGTCTGACGAAGCAACATTCCCGGAGAGCTCATGGCCGTACCGGCAGCCGCGAAACATAATATTGAATGTCACTCGCAGGATCCGTCATTTCGTCGGAGCGATTCGACCGCACGTCACTGCGGTAAGATCTCCACCCCTAACGGCTGCTGTCTCTGATTTTCCGCGCAAGCGTTTCATCGGACTCGACAGAGAAAGCTCTTGAATATCGCGATAACCGCAAACCGGTTCCTCACTCTTGTCTATGACATCGTGACACATGACAGGTGTCGTCCGACTCGTTTCTGGACAAAAATTCTAATGCGCTTATGGATGATGTCGAATGCTTTATTTGCAGGATATTTTATAAAAGCTGACTGATAATTATGATCGAAATAGTGAAACACTGGTTTTTCCAGGTCATGTCATTTTTAAATGAGAGTTTGAACATTTTTTATTTTTTTTTTTTCAAACATGATACAAATGTAAATACGAAAACTTACTGTGAGTTAGGACATCATACACATCATTGGTGCTATATGGGTGTAATGAAGTCATCTAAGATTCATTCGACTTTCGTTCTACCACTCCGATTCCAAGTTTCGTCCAAAGTGCCACCGATGCACCATGGACATCCATCGGATTTTTAACAGAATAAGCAAACAGGATAATCCTCACAAAAATGAACGCTGTAAAAGAACACCAAAAATAAGTTCATCGCCCGACATGACACCCAGTCAAGTGTAGATAATAATAATAATCCTGAAGGACTTACGCTTAATTGGGCATCATGATAGACCATGAAAGACTAACTTTGGTGCTTTTTTGGATAAAGTCGTTGTCTTTTCTATATTGTCCTTCACAAGTTGTACGAAAGTGCAGATCAGTTGATTCGAAACAGTCATGAAACCACATGGACTGATCCTTTTGTGCATGATTTCGATCCAGTTCGTCCAGTCCGGTTTCCTCCTCTTGCCATGGAGCACTAGGTAGCTAGGGTCTACGTCTCGTATCTATCTAATTATTGCCGCGCGCCCCGTTGCGGCGGTTCGGTCGCCATGATATACCGCATGCTAATAAGCGGCTAAAGACCCGGGGACCATGCCTCGCCAGCCATAAATCTTAACGACCGTTTCTGCATCGAGAAGCGCCCGAGCTCTACGATCGTCTTGGGAGGTGTCGCAGATTCATCGTTGATGTTATTTTTCCCCTTTGACGTAGCCGAGTTGGCTCATCTCCCGGCAGCGACGAACTCTGCGAAAAACTGTAAGTTTGGATTAAAGTGCCGCTGACTCTGAATTAAAGTTTCATGCTTTGATTTGTAGCTGCCTACTTACGGTACAAGGATTTGTCAAAGAAAGTGATGCTGCTAGTGCTCTCCAATACGTTGTTATCCAACTATGAAATGAAATAAGCAAGTCAATTGCAAGATGTGTTTTTGCTTGGCCCTCGCGGACTATTTGAATACACTGCCAGGAGAGGCCATCAGGTGGATCAATGGCATACCAAATAATTGTGGATGGCCCCTTATCGCTATTATCCGCAAGGGTCAACCCAAACTAATGTGCAATAATCAGATTATCGAAACGATCAAAGCTTGCTACAAGACATTTTTGTCAGTATTTAATAATACTAACATTTACAATAGTCGTAAATAAGATTCACCCATTATCCGTCAGTTATGGGACATCCGATACCATTCAACAACCGTTGTTAAGGGTTACACGAAAATGAATGATTGATGGAATGATAGACAACGAAAGTGTTTAATGGGGAATTTAAAATTACGTTAGTGACCAATTTTCAGGACTGACATAGATACTCGATTATGTACAAAAGGATAACGATGAAATGCAATCGATTTAAAATGACGCAAACAAAAGACAAGTGATGGATAGGTATTTCGGAAACAAACGGTTCATGATGTAGGGGAATGATTGACCGAGATAATATTAATTGTCCGAATTATAAATGATGGAAATGATATTGATCGACTCGGACTGGGTAATTAAATTGAAAATCAAATAGACATTAACAATTGACGAAGCGATAATGATTTGCATTATTGTCTGTACGTAATTCCTGGAATTAGGCTATATTTAAAATTCCAATAAATGAATAAATGAATAAATAAATAAATTTGTACTCGTGCGTAAACGAAAAAGTTGAAATTGAGGAATGAAAGAAATTAAACTAAAGGAGCTCATTAAAATAGGAGGGGGGGGGGGGGGGGGGGACCGTACATGTTAAGTATTTTATATAATCTGAGAAATCAGAGAATAAGAATCGAGAATAAGGTCGATATTTCGAAATTAAAAATGGCGGAACCAATATGGCTATGCCTAAACTGATAAATAATTTTGTTCGTAATTATATAGCTAGATAGTATATATACTGACAGATTTATACATAACTTTTTTTCCCATTGTAATAAATTTTTGTACCATATCATGATCTATCTATCGTTTTAATTTTTTTACTCCACGTAAAGAAAAAACACATTAATAACGATAATTTCGCGAAAGAGGAAAGAAAAAGGCACTCGAACGAGAGTACTCCCGCTTTAAATCCCGCGTTTTCCTACTCTCCATTTTTTGTCGAACAAACGTCACTCGAAGCTAATATTTTCAATTGCTGAATTTAATATCGTTATTCTATCGGTAAAATTTAATGAGCTCGAGGAAAAACGAGAACAAAAAGATTTATGACAGCCAGTGCGCGTTCGGTAGAAGAGCTCTTGAATCTCGGTACCGAGTGAGTATATATATATGGCTTGTATCGATTTGCGGCGTAAAAGGTTGCACTTGATGTATTTTTATTTATCGCGTACTCTCATCGGCCCATTCCGCATATACACACGCGGTACGCGCATTCTCCACCCTTCGCACGTTAAATCGCATTACTCAAATAAATTGCAGCCGCCTGGAATTCACTGGGCATGTTTTTATTTTTGGCCTCGAATTGAAATGGAATTATTCCGTACAGCGCGGTTTGTCCCGCGAACACTAGGCTGACAGAGGTGTTTAAACAAACTAAGAATATATTTTACCGATACTTTGTTCGTCATTGGAAGTCTTTTGTTATATAACATTCATTATATGTTAAATGCGTTTTACCAATTTCTTAAAAATCGATTTTTTATTATTGGTTTAATCGATGCAGGATGGATACAGTTTTATAGTTGAAACAATTGTTTAAATACGTGTTTACACGCTGAAAGTCAAGAATAACTCGAGCATTTTTTAAACGATTGACTTGAAATTGTAATAGTACCTTCTCAATAAGATTTTTCAGAAAACTTAGTAGGGTTATTTTAATAATACTAACAATTATAATAGATACGAACAAATGTATGTCGATTTATCTCACGAAAATCTAAGTCATTTCTTAAAAAGCTTGCCATTTCTTGAAAATGCAATATTTGTATGATCCTGCTTATACTTCTCAAGGTATTGATTTATAGGTTAAGAAAAAAAAAAGTTGTTCCCGTTCGCGGACAACATTTACGCGAGCTGTGCCACTGAATGATTTTTTCGACGCTGCACCGTACCGCTATTTTGTATATCAGATTTTAAAAAAATATATATTTTTTGCTTTCTACATTACATGCAAAAATATGTAGAACAGTTCATTTTTTGAAAAAAAGAAGTTTTTTCAAGTGGCATATGGCCGTGAATGTCTATATCTTTAATTAATCAAGTTTTTACGAGCGCTGGAAGTCCGTCTGTAATTTCGAGACGCTGTTTTTAAATTTTTTTTTGGAAACGTCAACATTTCGGATATGTTATAAGGTTCTGAAAAAAATATAAAATCATTATAGTTTCCAATTATTAATTTCGGGTTGCAGAAATGATTTTTTTTTATTAATTTTATTTATATCCATTGATTTTCGGAAATTGTCATCTTGTGTTAAATAATAAATAAAGTAATGAATTCTTTACTAACTTTATCCAAATTTTGCCATTATCTATATTTTTCGGTACTTTTTAATGCGTTATATTGAGAGTTATAATCGGTGAGGCAATGTCGTGCAATAGTAGTTTTCGATCTTACATTTAGAATTTTATATTTTTGCAACTTTTAATTGTTGTTATTAAAGGTTTCTGAAGATGGTCCTTGTGTTCACTACAAAACGTAATTGTGTTGATTTTTATTTACAGATCATTCAAAAATTTTATACATTTTGCACACAATTGTTTACGATTTATAGCAATGGTCAGAAGTTGCATTATCAATATGGTGTTAAAAATAAAATAAGTTAAGTAATAATATAACCATTTCAAATTGGAATAATATTGAAAATTATAATTCACGTACATTTATATGCTATATATTATAATATATAATAAATTACATTTACATTAATTCCGTATCGCCCAGAAAATTTTGCATATATTGTTTACGTTTATTTTAATTTTGTTGACATTTTATATAAATCATCTGTTTTCCTTTCTTATGTCATAACCCTTGAAAAAAAAATTATTCGACAACGAATAATTTAAATAATCTTTGCCTATTTATACTTATTGCAAACAAGTTATAAATTGTGAAAAATATTATTCTGTTTTAGTTTTGTAAAAAAGAAAATAAATTGAAAACAAACATCTTTTTTAATAAATTAATACTAATGATTTATTCATTACATTTAATTTTTCATTGTTTTTATAAATTTTTTTTTCTAATTTTTAATTTTTTTTTTTTTTTTTAATCTCTTAACAATTGTATTACTTTATATTTTTGTTTCCATCAATTGATTTTTATCGATTATTTTATTTTCATTGATGTACAAATTATGGCCATTTAAAAAAATTAGTTTTTTAGTAGTACTTAATTTTTGTGTTAAATTCTTAAACAAATTTTTTATAATCATTAAATTAATAAAATAAATACATTTTAATTCAATTTGATTTGTTTCGTAATTCGGTAATTAATTATTTTCTTACATTTCGTTTACGTCCATCACTTCTTTCTTTTTTTGACGTGTACGTTAAATGTTATGGACGTGTACAAGTATGTGTATTTTTAATTTAGTCGTATGTGGGTTCCAAAGTGAAACGGCAATTCACGATCGGGTTTTCCGAGATTCCTTCTTTATCGGCTAAAACAACTGAACGTGAACATACACATACATGCGTTCACCCACATCCTCTCGCAACCGAGTCGTTCGATTCATTTGTTTCATACCACGGAACAGAACCACAAAATACGAAAGACGGGCCGATTTTATTTCGAAAAGTTACGGTTTTTTACACCTCGAACCCGATCCAAATAAAGTCCGGTATGCTTTGCATCTCCGTAGAATCACAGTTACAAAGCGTATTTTCCCGATATCTGCCTAAAACTGCGGTAGTACGATGAAAAGCGATATCGCATCGGCTGTGAAAGCCCATTCGCTCGAATTGGCAAACAGCGGAACTGCAAAATTTAATAAATAAACAGTCTTTTCCTTTTTTCGAAGATCGGCCGCTGGTACTATGAAAGTATGCATTTCATACTTTATGTACATCTACATTAAATTCCCTGTACATTATACATTTCATGGAATGTACATTAAGGCTTCGTGCAACTATATATTCCATACTATAAAAATTTCATGAATTTATCAAAATTTATAATCGTTTGAATTAAATTTAGTGAGAATGCATGAGATTTAATTCACTGTACCTGAATGTTAACCTCAGTTGTACATTTTCCTTAAAATTGAATATATACTAGTGTACACTAAAACTGCACGACATTTAATGACATCTTTAACAATACGCCGTCACAAATTGACACAAAAGCATGCACAATCACTGTTACCCAAGATTTACCAATCAATAATTGACTTCAAATTTCAAAATCCAGACTAAAAAGAAAAAAACAAAAAAAAAGAAAAACAAAAAAAACCTCGGATATATTTCAAATTTTTTAAATTATTCATAATCAAAAATCTCTTTTCGAAAAAATTCGTTCCAATGCATTCGCTTCCCCGTAATTGGAGAAATTGAAGTTAAGCCTGAGTGATTTGACGTAGAGAGCCATCATGTATGATGAACCGTACAGGTTCGATTTGCGTGCGCCTGACTTTCCGACCTCTCGCTCGGAGAGCCGTCAATCGGATCCGGCAACAAGATATCACTTACATGCAAATTCGTGGCTAAAATCCGTCGCACGCATCCGATGCAAGCTGTGGAACTGGTGGGGGGAGGGGGGGGGGGGAAGGGTCGAGAGTGAGCGACAGAGCAGGGGTGTGGAAGAGAAAAGGGTGAGGGGCCGTTGTACGCTGAGAGCGAGAGAGAGAGAGAGAGAGAGAGAGAGAGGAGTCGGTTATATAGGCGAAGAGGCGCGATGTATTAATTACCAGTATTGATGTCCATTTGCAGTGAATTGATGTGTGGTCAGCGTTGCATCGCGGACATGTGGGGTTCGACCAGCTGAAACCATGTGTTTGGGCGCGCGTATACATATATTGGTGTATCGCTCGCTGACCGAGAGGGGGACGTATACAGCTGCATTCAAACAGGGACGCGGATGTGGTATCACATCGCGCCTACAGTTATGCCTTTCTATTGCAATAGTCATGCCGATGCATCACCTTCGATCCGCTACATCCGACCGGGAATATCGCTCGAAATATTCGATACACCCGAGGATTTCGAGAGTGCAACGGAAATCTCGTTACACCATGTTGATGCCAGCTGCAACTCGATATCGATGCACTTCGTGCCGATGCCTTTTGTTATCAATGAGTTTCGTATCTGATTTGACAATCATCCTAATTTTATCGCATCGTAACCACCAATGATGTCAGACTTTTCTATTCAATCATGACGAAGTAAGAATGGATGAACATCAAGATTAACAGTAAAACATCATCAATGTAAGACCACAAGGACAACGCATTGATTTTGTTATCTCCAATTTCAATCCTGACGCAAAAAGATGGACTTGTTCATCTACGCATACACATCACCAAATAGACGAAGCATATATAGGGAAAAGTGATGTTGAATAATTGACTTTGGACTTTGGGTAATTCGAGAAATTAAAAACATCATTCAAATCGCGTCGCAATTGATATTCCGCGTGAGTTATTTGGAACAAATTAAAACGGTATTTTTTGCGAGGAGGACAGCAAGAGAAAATTGACTATCAAATGGTATTACATCCCTCGAGCCGATACGGGCTGACTGATACTCGATGCGACGCATTGGCGTGCACGAGCGCACCCCTTGGGGGAGAAAAAAAACGACGAGAAAATATTTGCGCACACTTCGGCTCTATCGGATTTTCCACTTGCGGCGATGGCTTTTTTATTAAAGGCCCTTCTCCCGTCACCGCATGCGAGAACGGACCACGCCGATGCGATTCGATACTGCACTCGAGCCGCGTGCACGAACGAATATATATATCCGCGAGTAGTATGGATATGTGCAATGGGATGGTTCGATAATTAAATTCACGTCACATCGTCGATTCAACAGATTCTCTCCTGCAATCCCGCGCACTTACATTGCTTACTCTTTCGCTCAATTGACGTTAATTGCCGGATTGCTTTTCGCCTTTTTTAATCGAGTATCGCTATCAATTTAAATGTTATTTCTTTTGTATTTCGCGTAAATCTTTTCTGCTTTACGGTTACGTAGACATTCTTTTTTACTTTTTACTCGTTCTATTTGTTGCGAGTGAAAATAAAAAAATCGATGTTCTTTTCGATTGTTAACAATTCGAAAAGATGCCCACAGTTGGGTAAAACAATTGCTGATGTCAAAGGTAAAGTCGTTGGTGGAGCAATCTGATCATTGTTATTCTACATTGTGTATCAAGGCTTCAGGCACTTCTGCATTGCGATACTGGTGATGCATCCTTGACCAATGAGGCAAAGACCACGTGATCTCTTCAAATGGAACGGATTGTCAATCGATACGCTTGGCAATTCCATGACCATCTGTAAACAATGAATAACAAATGTACCACAGTTATTTAGTTTTAGAAATGTTACATTGATGTTACATAAGTGTTACTTCGTTTGAGTTGTGCAACATTAGAAATTGTGCACCTATGATGTTACATTAAACAACGAGTGTATGTAAGACTAGGTCAGTCCTAGGTGAATACGTTTCTTTCTTGTCACTTTGTATCTCAAAATAATTTCCTTTTTTGAAAAAAAAGGAGATGCTCAAGACACCATACCCGGCGCTAAGGAAATCTGTGAACAAAGAAATGAAGAAAATCTATAAACAAAGCTATCATAAAATATTGTATCGATAGCGCCAACGCAGATTATATTTCTGTGTTATCGTAGAGCATTAGGAGTTACCTACAGGTTTTTGTTACTTCTTCGGTACTGTCATTTGGTGTAAAGATACTAATTCTTTAGGGGATGTCCAAACCTAGAAAAATAACGAGATTAGTAATCCGTCAATCATGATTATTCTTGTACTGTAATCGATGTCAATGTAGACCACTTGCAGCCAATTCAGCATCAGACCCTAAAAACATGAAGGTAACATTTGCTTTACCAACTTCCAAATTGACATTTGTTTCGATTAAACTTATTACTGCTAAATGTTGGTGGTAGTAAATGGTGTAATAAATAGTAAATATGTAGTAAATAGTAACCTGAGCAACGGAAATTATTTGTTGTCACAGAAGATGCAAAATGGCGTCTTGCGTCCGAGGTTAGAAAAAAACCTTGTTCATTGGCCATCGACAAACTGGTCATCTATATCGCACTACGATTGCGGTGTGTATCACAACAATGACTAGAAATCGAAAAGAGATAAGTCGCCATTAGCTTGAATTCTGTCATCACACACCAGAAACAAATGAGTGACGTCAATAGACAACAAAAATGTTAAAAATGACAATGGTTTGGAACAAATCGTTTGGTAAGAATTGAATTAATATTTGAGACTTTTTATCAACAACAGTATTGTAAGGCGTGACACATTTGTTATTGGACATGTTTTTGTTGATTTTAGGAACGATCTATGGCGCACCGCAGTGATTGGATAAATTTAAGAGCGAACCCGTAGCTTCCCTTTAATGAACAGAATGCGTACTTACTGTTACTGGGTAGCAGATGGCAATAATCAACGATCAGGTTAATTGAGTGGGATTGATCGTATCGATGATAACGCGCATCAGAGAGGAAGCTGTGCGTACCTCATTCATTAGTGGCAAATATGCTGATGTACGGCCAACGGTCATCGTCGTCGTCGTCGTCGTCGTCATCGCCGTATGACGGAATTATTAAATTGAGATCTCGACGGTCGGTTCGACAACGGCACGACGAAGGCGGGCAGAAGCCAATCGAAAACCGATCGTTACGTCCGACTCCTAATTTGGGCCGAGCATAAAAGCTGACTGAATCAATCAAACCGAGAAACGTATGAGAGTCTCGATGTGATTTTAACGAGAAATTATTTTCGATAGCTTTATGTACGTGTTTGCTATCTGATTTGCGCGCCGGAATTATTCGTCGTTTTAAAGTGGCCGTAAAAAGGCCACCGTAAAGTTTCATTCGGGACGGATTTACCGTATATAAACCACGTTTTATGAATTTGTCGACAAGAAATGTTGTTAACCACTGATTCGAAGAGCTTGCGGGGGATTAGATATTTTTATAATCAACGAATAATTATTGCAGTGATACCCCTGTGTTTTACATATCACTTTTTTTTTTAGTTCGAAGAATGGATACAGTCTGTTTAATAATTTTTGGCCTGAAATAAAAATTTGAGATTTTATTAGTTTTTCAGTTTTAGCAGGCATTTTATTTTATATAGTTTTTGTTTAGATAGTACTTTGGTAACTTGTGTAATTCAAATAAGTGAAATACAAACAATAAAAGGTTAAAAATGTAATTGATATTTGGATTGAGTTTGTGTCAGGACATGGTTAAAAGTGAAGTTGCTTCTGAACATTTTTTTGATGATTTACAATTTTGACCTTTCTTTATTGTTATTTTAGATATTTTTTTTTTTAAGAGACATAACCTTTCATATAAACAAAAGAAAATGACCTTCTATAGAATCAATAATACTTAAATATTTAAATAGTGCCTGACTACAAAATTCACTGTTCACAAGTACAATCTGATAAGAATGTAACAATTATGCAACAATTAGTTGACAAACATACAACATTTACGTAGCAGTTAAGAATTATGTAAATGTTATATAACTGTAACCTTTAATGAAGTCAGGGTGGAATTTTTTAAAATGTTCTTTCGTGTCAATTTTAAGTTTTGTTTTATATTTGTGACTTTTCATTTTTTCAAATGACTATTTATTTGTATTTCACTAAATTAATATTTATGCGTTTGGGCATTTAAAATTCAACTCCTAACTCATTTTTTTCTATAAATCATTTAATCACAATTTTCTTTATCAATTCTTTTTGAAATTTATCATTTGTAAATTAAATTTATTTCTTTGCAGCCTACGCATTTCTAAATTGTTCTAATTTATACTTATAGTACATTATTGTTAATTTTTACAACTTTATTAAATCAAAATTTTATAACATCAGCATAATGGGTTTACTTCTCTGTTTTACCACTTGTGGGAAAGCATCAGGAAACCTGTTGCCGATAGACATTTAGCGGCGAGCCTACTCGGTCCCAATTATCTATGTCTTTAAATTTGTAATATAAGAAAAATTGTACTTAGCGAAAACATGATGGCAGTGTGTACATCATTTCCCCTCATTTACTTGTCCTTAAAAATGACCTCACGTTTAGAAAAAAAGGATCGAGAAACATTTCTACAATGTTGTTAGTGAACCAGTACAAGTTAGGAGGAAGAAAACACACCATTTCCAAAGTTAGAACCAGAATCCTCCTCAAGTGAAATTCGAACGTGAATTATTATACGTTTTCAGAGCACTCTGCTTATTATGGTAAGCTCTGAATTTGAATAATGAAACACCCTTACAATAGATGCATTTTTTGAAGTCCTTCTCTTGACTTTTTTCATTCTCAACTCAAAATTCGGTTTTGGATTCTTATTGAAGTTACTAGGGCGTTTGTATATGTGATTGTACATGTTCGCACCTAAAAGTTAGACAAACATTTTATTGTCATTGCCCTATAATTCATTTATCTTTTTTTTTCAGGTTTCTTCCTATATACATGATGCAAAATACCTCCAAAATACCTCCAGAATATCACCGCAAAATTTAAAACCGATAATACGGAAATTTCCAAAGTAATATCGATATTCAATACTAGTACATCTGGTATCAAGGTCGGATAGTAATTGAGTTCCGCCCGGATGAAAATCTATTAATTCATTTTTCATGACGAAAGTACAGCATGAGTGGTAATTGTGGAAGTACAGACGTTACATCAATGATGTCTACAGCTAATGGAAATATCTTACTTTTAGCTCTAGGGCCAAATAAATTAGCTAATGGAGCTTAGTTTCGTATGGCAAGTAATTTCATCAAAACTTCAAACTTTGCGATGGTGGAAAAGTCGCAGTGGATGTTAATGGAAGGTTTCCAAACTGTGACTAGAATCCTTTTTAATTATGCGGGCGTAACGATCGATTTTAGGCCCCAAGGTGAAGTTGCAATAGCGAGAAACCAATCTCAAAAATACCATACGCATCAGGCGCGATATGTTGATCTCTCACCAGAATCATTGTCACATTCGATTCGTTCTCGATCTCAATATACCATTTTATCTCGTTAGAAAATACTTATGTATTATGAAAAATCTAAAAATGAAAATAAAAAGTTCGAGTTTAGTAACGAGACGTACAAGAAGTATGCGCCGCGTATAACCAGTGGTCGAAAAGACTTTAATTAAACTTACATATTGCGTCACTTTGAACAGTTCCGTTAGAGCAGTTCGCGTATGTAAGAGTGTAGCTTTGTGTTTACCTCGCTTTGCCGGCAGAGACCTAATACGCCAGCTTCCGTCGCGTGCACGCGTCTCTGGTTTGGTATATAGGAATCGCTGAAAAGGCGCATCGCGCCTGGAAATGGAGAGGAAAGGACTCGTATAGATACATGGAGTAGGTGGCGAGTTACTCAAGCAGCTCGTTCCGCTAAGAGCCGCCGGAGATAAAGAAAGAAAGACGAGCTCGAGTCGCATGCGTGCGCGCGCGCACACGCGTGTACAAAGGGGATCGGCGAAGCTTTTCTTTGCTGCTCGACAGAGCCCATCCTACGATCAAAGGGTAAAACAATCCGGTGTTATAGAGAGGAGATGCGACGCGCGTCCGAGACACCGCGAGTAATCGCGATATCTACCTGTCCGCTCATTTTTCCACCGCTACGGCGACGGAACGACTACGTTCCTTCGTGCGGGTGTATCGTTCCTTTACCTTGCGACCGGATTCCGTCGCCGTCATCCTCCTCATGCCACATCCTGAGGTTCGAGTTTCCAGCCATTTTATACCGCGGAAGCGAGGCTACCGCATAAACACAATCAAACGAAGGTTGGTCGCGCGTGCGACGCTTGAGATGTCCTTTTGTCAATTGCTCGTGCGGTAATGATTTGTGTAGTGTTAAGTTATGAATAATCGTAAGACTAAACATCTACGAGGAAATGTAATGTACACTCTAAAGTAACGTCCATTGTTACATCCGCAGTCCATCCATTTAGAAGTATTTGTTCATGGTCGTAAAATGGACGTAATATGAACGTCAATTGTACTACTATCAAATATACATACATTTCTCTAGGTTGTTGTCCACTGGAACTATTACTAAAATAAATACCCTATACAGACTCCCTCGATCTGACAAGAAAATCTCAATCGCAAATTTGATTAAATTCCGGAGACCTTGTCCTGAAATACAGTTTATTATCTAGTCGTTTCTAAAGCTTGATGAGACCTGATGACAGATGTTTGGTTGACATGAAATCATTGTCAAGCTGCATTCGGTAGGAATTCACACTACAGACTCCCACGGGTGTCGGTTTATAATATTGTTGGACAACTTAAAGGACACCTCTTTGGTATTCTCAAATAGAAACATCGACTTTGAACCTCTAACCAAGTACCCATAACCCAATTTTTTAGGATCCTGTCGAAAATTCCTAAGAAGAGTTCCGTTAGAGATTTCCTAGTGACCTGGTTTTCCATTGTTTCTAAATCTCCCAGTTGGGATTTTAGCGAAGAAGTCGCACTTCGAGACAGTAACATCTGGGAACCCAGATGGGAATCGGGAATTTCTACTTGCAAGAGGGATTTTTCCTAATGATTTTCTGTAACTGACAATAAGCTTCGTTTTAGAAAAGCAATCGTTTTCTAGAAATGCTCAATTAATCGGACAGCCAGGGTAGATTACTTCTGGGAAATACCAGCAACATTTACAAATAAGGTCTAGGAAGGTGGATTTGTTTATCCCAAATTCCATTCGGTAGTGTGGCTACTTTCGCCTTGACTACAACTTGTGTAGTCTCACTTAGTTTTTATCATTAGCATACAGTTTTTGAAATATTTATTATGTAAACCTCAATGTCAGACGGACAATTATAAATTATAATTTTCCTAAATTGCAATATTAAAATTGTGCTGGGAACCCTGGTAAAAAAATTGACATGGCCTCGCGAGCGCCAGGCTTGTCGAGCCATGGCCATGGAAAAGCCACGTTAAATTTTCTACCAGGGAAATGATGAAATTATAAAAATAGTTGTCTTATACTAATAGCAAATGTTTGGAACTGACCGGATTCACTTTCGACAATAACCATGCCCTGGTGTAACGGTTCACCAGAGTTTATCGACAGATTATTAAAATGTCCGCACTGCATTTGGAAGCGATGGATTTGATTCCGAGTAAAAGGTGGAGGGTAAGTGGATGACGGGCCTTCAGTCAGGATAATGCTTGAACGAGGGATGCAGTTTATCGGTACGGGAGGGTGGTTATATTCACCGATCGATGGTCAGCGTCACGAGCCACCACGTCCAACAAATGTTCTGGTTGGAGTCAACCGGTATTGAGCAACCAATCATCGTGAAAACGTGATCCGTCATTGCCCGCTGAGTCAACTCGGTCGAAACTAACTCCCTCCGATATTGCCCGCTGTTACGCGACTGTAATAAACATCCCTTTTTCGAAACCATCCTGGATAAAGAAAGATTCCATTCAGTTGATTTTTCTGCATTTAATTTCAGTGTCCACGTTTGTACCTGTAATTAAAGGAGATTCCGGAATTCACATTAAACCTTTCAAATCTATATATCTTTTGCCGTTAATTAAGAAAGTTATTTATTCAGGTCTCTCGAAAGTCTTGGAGGCCCTGTAGTCTATAAATGCTCTCTTCAAGTCACTAGGCATCTGTAAATAAACGCAAATCGCTGATAAAGGGGCCGTGAACGTCTAACGAAGAGAGTAAACAAACAGACGTCATGAAAATAGATCGACGAGTGCGCGACGCCACGCCGCCGCACCGCTCCACAGAGATGAATCTCGTGGGTGGCAGCAGTTGTAGGCGCAACTCGAATCTTGGTACTTGCAGCCTGTAGCGGCTCTCAAATCTGAGATAATGACGCGATATTATGCATAGGATATTCGGCGCACATCCGCGGGCGTATTCTCCTCGTTGATTTATCGTTGTCTTCATTATTAGGAATGCACACGCGCCGCTTGGCCATTATGCACCGGAGCTTGGCGGCGGGAGAGATGAGAGAGAGAGAGAGAGAGAGAGAGAGAGAGAGAGAGAGACGGAACGCAGTCCTAGAGTCTGACCAACCGTCTGTCAGTTCTCCGGTACCGTTCCGCACACAATACAATGTATATACGGGTTGCATACAAGGGGCCATTGAAACGTACCACCGTCGGCCAGATATAGATGGACAATTAGCTACCGTCACCGTCTATAATTCCTGCGCGAGATTAGTAGCTGCGCGTGTGCCTCGAACGCAATTAGAATAGATGCGCCGAAGACCCGGAACAACCCAAGACATTGTCGCTTCAATTTTCCTAATTAAAATTTACGAATAATATTAATACGCGACTGGAAAGTCAATCGGTTCGTCTTGATCGTTCGTTCCTTTGCACTTTTGATGACAATGGAGTTCAGTTCGTTTGACGACGATTTACGGACTTTAGAATTTTCAAAATGTGATTTTGATTAACGAGTACATTGGAAATAGTCATATTCATTTAGGATAAATGAAGACGTCACTGAGGGATACCATTTATTGAATTTTATAGTTTATCCTACTCCAAGTAAAAATATAAATATATAAATTTGATGTAATGGTTGAAATGTTGAAATGGCGAGTTTGCGCTAAATCCACCACTTCGTACTGAGATACGTACAATAAATTGAACGTATTTATGTGGTTAGGATTTGCATCAACAATGATGTTTAACATCAGTAGAGAAAATTATACGTGATCCAATAGATGATTATATAATAAAGACGGTAGTAATATAGTTGGTTCATGGAGAAAGGACATTAACGGAACTTACAATATCCTGCACAATGTAGCAAGTTCAATCTTCTACTTCGAATGAAATTTATCATTTAACATTCGTCTCTTTATTACAATTCTATCAAGGTAAAGAATCGAGTACACGCATTCAATTTTATACTGGTTACAAAAACGGATGGATAGCGGACAAGGAATCGAAGGGCAGCGCTGGATATCTTATGGAAGCACGTAGAAAACGGCGGACAGTGATAAAATATTCAGCCTACGCTCAAGGGACCATATTTCATGTAGGAAATCGGTCGGTTGATTTTTATAATACTGGTCAAATACAGCCTGGGGAGAGTCGACAAGTATGTACGTCGTCTCCCGAGCAGCCTCCTCCGCAGTCGCGCACAAAGGACCGTGGCATAACAAATAGATGTATAAAGGGTCAATAAAGGTCCCGCGGTAGTGGCGACGAAGGCGGCTGGTGGCGTGTAGCCGCTACTGGTTGAGAAAAGTGGGGGGGGGGGGGGGGGGGGGGGGGGGGGGGGGGGCTCTTCGGGATCGCGCAGCGGGACGCGACTTCGGACCTATACGCATTTCAAGGGTTGATGGTGCCCTTTTCCGAGATAACGCGAGGGTAGTCGATGCGCCTATTTAATAATATGACCCCTCTCGATTTTAAGACGACCGTAACTCGAAAAGAATATTTGTCGAATTATCCGCGCTTCGTCATTGTTTCGGCTTTTTATTAACCCTTCGCACGTATGTGAGGTTATTAATAGTCCCTTAATAGGTAGTCAGGACAGTCGAACCGATGAATTTCATTGTTCCGACGTTTTTAAACGATACTTTTAAGCGAATCCAAACGGATTGGGAATACGGGAAACTCAAATCAATGAATTAAAGGGAAAACGAGTTATCACGAATGTTGAATAAAAACTAAATACAAATTATAATTGTTGATGCTAATTGTACTCATTAGTTTCTCAATAATTTAGAAAGATACAATTTTTAAAATTCCGTATATTATTTTTAATGATAAAAATAAATTAAATTATCTTTAGGTTTAATCTGACAATTAATCTAAAAATTCTTTTTAAATAAATGTACATCATTTTTTGTAATAAATATATAAAATTGTTTCTCTCAATATGACATTGGTCCAAAAACAATGAAAACCAAAATAAAGAAATACAAATAATTTCCATCATATTATCACCGATATAAATTCTAAATGCTTTATGTAAAATCGAAGAGGCCGGGGCCACCGGAAACATATCTTTCCTATTCCAGTATCGAAACCCCCAAAGGGCAATTTCCCGATTCGAGTCCCGTTGAGAAATATGGAAATTCCACTTTAAAGGACATGTAAAATGACGTGAAAGAGGGAGAGCAAAGTGCGAGTTTATTGAGAGCCTCGTACAAGACCTCCGCGACGGTCCATAAACCTGATGTACCGCCGTCTTGTTCGATATCAACGGTGCGATTTCGAAGTCTACGGATCGAGATTGGACGTTGAAAACGGCTGATCCCACGAGACGATATAGGTAAAGTTTCACTTTGCCTTTCTTCGAAATGTAGAGATTCCTACCTCCTTCAATCTTCACGTTGAGATTGATTTTATCTGATTTTTGGAATTCTAAGACGATATTTAGAAAATAACAATAAAACAACGTAAAAACATGGTGCATCTTTGAAATGGATTCTCACTTTGAATTACCTTCTTTCCTATTTCTGTTAATCTTTAACAAATTAACGCGACAAAAAAGGAATTTAAAAAATTTGAATATTCAAATAAAGTATCGTCTCATTCTTTCCTGAATTCAGGGGCTCCACCGAGCGAGAGCTGGGATCCGGTCAAATTTGAATCGGAGCCCAGAGTGAAATTAATCTCGAAACGGTTAAAAGCGCGATTTCCGTCCGTAGAAGCGGTCGGATAACAAATGTCTATGTAATATTTATAAACGAGCGTTAGGAAGGTCCAGAGCCGCGAACGGCCCGACCCTCGTCGCGCACCTATACAGCAGCGGATACGCGACCGCGGTCCAGTTCGGCCTCGAATTCTCCGCCCCGAAATCTCATCGGCCCAAATGGCGCATCAACATTCATTATTAACCGGGTTCAGAATATTAACGATACAGTTACCGTATTCCAGTAGCTGAATTAGCACAGATTATTACGAGTGAACCGACTCTTACTCACTCTCGCGAGCCTCGTTCGTCGTCTCTTTCCCGGCGGCGGTCGCGTTTTGGCATTCCGTCCTCTTATGCCATTCATCCCAGGCGAAACCTCCCAGCGCCGACCTTTTTACCGAAGGTTGGCCCATTAATTTTAATATCATTGCATATTGCCGCACAAATTGCTGGAAAAGCTCGCCCAGCGGTCTCGTTGATCGAGTCCGGCCATTTTTTTACGGTCCTTTTGAGCTCCTCTTCACTCGCGGTTCATTAGCCGCGGAGTTTGCATTCGTAACGATAACATACATCGGTTCTGTACCTCCCAAAGTGATAACGATCTTGTTTGCGATTCTCTTGCATACATTTGGGTACGTGTATTGTTTCATTGCAATGTATTGACTTTGATCCTCTTGGATATTTGAAATGATTATCAGAAAACTGTTTCCATCCTGTAAAAGTTCCATTACATTTGAGTTACATATGTAATTCCATTTAACACTACACTTTCTTGGATACGATCAAGTAGAGGACGGACCAGTATTATTTATATATGGTACCTTTTCACAGATTGCCCATCTTATGACAAATTTCGATTAGTTTTTTTTTTAATTTCATAAGATGAATCAATATATAGTTGGCCCTGTCCAGATGTATATTCTCATCCATCCTTCTCCCCACCACAAGCTACCTGCATCATCATAGTTCATTTGTGATTGGGGGATGTGAACAGTGATTTAAAATAGTACTGCACATATGGGCGGACTGGTCGAGGAGGTGACGAATGCTCCTCTGGAGAAGCTACAGAGAATTCATAAATTTGAATAGGGCCTACTGTAATTCCATATAATACCCAATAACTGGAATGTTACATTCCCTATCTTTTCCTCCGACAAGCTTGGCGTTGACGCCTTGGATGTTCGTTACTTTGATGGATACCGCAGTTTTAATTTGGTTACTCAAGAAAAATGACCATGTTTATTGGTCCTGAAAGTTGTTTTATTGATTTTTATATCAATATTCTGAGTTACCTTTAAAAACAATTCCTTTTATTTTAGACACTAGGTAATATAACAAACACGCGCGAGAAAATGTATGTATAAATATATTTTTCTAACGTCGTGAGAGAAGTTCAACTCCTCTTACCGGGACCTTAATACTACATGTTCGAAAGCTAACATTGTTTAGGCGATAGGAAATGTAAGAACGCAACGGTTGGTAACTATGAATCCAATGTTGCAATCATGGTGATACAGTCACGACCACCGAGGAAGTGTTTCTTTGACGTTTTGGCTGTGATGACAGCTCTCTTCAGAATATATTTGTTTAGTTCCAATTAGATCGTGTGATATTTTATGTCCTTTTGTTTGTACTATATTCACTACCGTACCACAAATGCTTAAACAATCAAACTATGTCACAAATCCTATAGCAAAAAGGCAAGACTGAATATAAGGCGACAAGCTTGCAATGATCATCATCAATCCACTCAATCTCAATAAATATGATGGCCTTGAACACCTTCCAGGTGATTTAAGAAAATGGAAAACCCAACACCGAAGAGTATCGTGGCACGGGATCGTTGATACGAGCACGATTCAGACATCCGCGTCTGATCCTGCAAAGTTGCTTAATAATTCAAGGAAAGCATTGCGAGCGACGTACGGCCGCTTGCATGAGACATGTAAGCATAAACGTGAGCACATAGGATATGGGTTGCGCACGGAAGGGAAACGAAACGCGGATAGGAGGGAGAGGCGTAGAGAATGCGAAACATAGACGGTAACCTCTTTGCCCGGACGAAATATTTTTCCGGTCCATGTATACCTATAGACGTGCCCATACTGCGAATCTCTTGGGAAAAAGTGACTGGAGTGCATCGAGCGCGCAAACGAGTGAGTAAGTGCGAAAGATAGAGTTGAAGATAGAGAAGGATGCGCGGAAACGTATATAGGAAACTAAAAAAGTGAGAAGAACAAGAAAGACGGAGTAGTCACGAGAGATGGAGAGAAAAAATATTTATTTTTCAAAAGGGTAGTAGAGCAGGGCCTGCAGCGCGTGCAGGAGAAGAACGAGAATATTGTCTCTTCTGTGCCAGGCGTCGGGAGGTCGATTTCTCAGCCCAATTGAGACCATTTCGGACGATTGGTTGCCGCCTCGATCTGCGAACTCTGAAATTGAGATACTTTGGGAGGTAAAATATCGGAGACTTTTGTTAAGTTATAGGGTCGTTGCGTGTTTATAAAAAGATAGGGCGAATTTTTATATTTCGAAATATAAAAAAAAACATACGATATTATCGCAACAAAAAAAAATCATAGAATTTACTAGAATGAACATTCTCGGCATCCAGCTGCCAAATAGGTCTCTTGAAATTTACAGATATTGCGAAAAAGGTACATGTAAAAAGTTGATCCCTTCACGTTCCAGTATAGACATTTTAGAATACCACGTCGAATGTCAGGATTCATTACGCGGCGCGGTAAGTTTTTTTTATTCGATGCCGCAGCGTATAGAGAGACCGCACTCAAATTCGGCTGGCTTTATTAAAAATCGATGCTAATTCGCGAACGAATTTCGAGCGCGATTATTTATTGGATTACTTAGGACAAAAACGGGTATCGCGAGTCAAACTCGATACAAGTGTGTTCGGTGCACACGGCGTTTGAAACGCGGTCGTAAAGTATTCAAAGTGCCGGTGCCGAGGTTGAAGGGCGCGTTGGAGTTCCCGTCGATCGCATCCAAGACAGACTTTGGACAGGGGAGCCCAAGCGAGCTCGTGAACAAATTCAATATGCGATAATCAATGTCAGCTCGACGGCGCTGGAGCGACCGAGTAAAAATCGTTCAAACAGTCAATCAAAAGGGCCACCTCTTTTTCCCTCCTACCTCGGCGTCAGAAATCACGGCGTCGCTCGGTGCGTTTTACGTACGTAACGACGTTAAAGAACACGTCTGGCGTAGGCGAGGGTAACTGGAAATCTAAACCCAGCCAAAGGTAACTCGAGGCCTGGAAGATCGGTCAATTTTGCCTTTGACAGTAGTCCAAAAATGCTGAACGAGTAGAAGGGTTCTCTAACTAATTCGAATTACTTACGTCTTTTTTTTTTTTCAATACCACATCAAGAAAACCTTTGGTGAAATTCCCACTATTCAAGTATTTCCTATATTTTCTGTTTGGTTTCAAATGATTATCGTTCCGGCAATTTTCAATGCGAAGAAACTTTTGGAAGACTAATCAAATTGCTTCGGAAAGTTGACATCTTTCATTTCCTCGTTCCTCATATTGGAAGACTCAATTCTACAAACGCCTGAAGAACTGCGAGTCGTTCCGGATAACGAAAGGAGACAGAGCTAACAAATTAACCCGAGTAATGAAAATACAATGAAATTATAATAAACCAATTGTCGAGTTGATTCGCAGTCAGGATGGAAACCATTCAATAATAAAACGTACACCTACCTACTGCCTACCTTCCATTCCTACGCAGGTATTCCTGGACGTATACGGCGGTCTCGGAACCAAGAGAATTAATTTCTAGAAAGCTTTTATGTTCTCCGACTGACCAAACGTTACTGCGACTCGACCGCGCGTAAAATACACCGTTGTTCTCGCTTTGTCTCGTTTTAAACGGCAATCGTTCTCTTAGTCTTACGCGCGTATGAAATTAAAGGCGTTGGTAAATGTGTTGGACGTTTATGTGTAGTAGATACAGAAATAGGTGACGTTATTACGGCAGACAATAGCAAAAGTACGTCCCTAGTACTCTGCGCGCATTGTAGAATATTGTCAGATATGAATATCAAGATCAATCTTATGCATAGCGTGCTCTTGATTTATTAATTTCGCAAACAAATATGGTAATATTTATATATTGATAACCTGATAAGCAAGTTCAATTTGTAACTGATTGTTTCGAAGGTCCCTGCATCAATTTCCGTCTGTGAAACCGGTTGCATAGTATCTAGGCGTTTGCAGTGTGTGAGAGCTTAACACGGTCTAGTTTTGACTGCAAGCATTCCTGTAAATTAATATTGGTCTGTATGATGTAGTGCAAACGGTTTTGGAACCGGTGCTTACTTTTTGACGATATAATGTAATGGATATCAAGTAAAAAGAAATACATGATGATGTATCTACATACGATTAGATACTTCGTTTCTTGGTGTCAATGTTTGACCATCCAGCAAACTGTAAACATCCGATATCAATGACGACGTCGCGTCATTGCTAAATATATAGAGCGTGTCCCTAGTTGAACTATTTAATTTTATTCTGATCGCTTGAAAAATAACCTGAAAAAAGGTTAATCTTACTGCTAAGAATAACGCACCAAAAATCCGCATTAAGTAATGAAAACGATCATACGAAAGAGCGTAGCAAAAAACACCTTAATAATACCACTGGATTTGGGAAAAAAGCTAAAATGTTATTTTCTTCCTCGGGGCTCGCGCATTAAACCTCAAATATTTCAACATCGGTGACGCCCCCCGAGTCATCGGATGTACCGAGACTTTTACCACGGTTATAAAAAGACGAGGATTCGGTATTTTCTCTAGTCTCCCACTCATACCTTCGGTATTAATTTATCACGTTCGCCCGTCGAAGCGAATTTCGTTGTGCCTCCAGTTCAGGGCAAGAGAGAACCACCGCGATCCCAGGATTTGTTTAAAGAAGCCGATATGTGAAAATTTTGCAGCGGAAACGCACGTTTGCGTGAAACGGTCGGTGAGTGAAGGCAGCGAGCGAGAGGGCGAAAGGGTGGGTGGTCGGGGATAGATACGAGACAAGGGTGGCGGTCTTTGTTGCGGTGCGGACGCGGTCAGAAACGAGGAAAGCGGAATAGGGGATACGTTTTCGCGAATGTAGGTGCGGTTCTCAAGCCACCGCCGCCTATTCCCTTTTCCGACCGTCTCCCCAATGCATCCCCCCTTCCTCCCTCTCCTTGTCCCGTTTGCCAATCCCCACTACGAAGCCCTTATGAAATTATTTCAACCCTTGGGGCGCGACTGGCGAGTCGTGCCCCGGGAAAATATAACAACGCGGCAAGACTTATTAGAAAAATTAATTATTTTCCCGGACTCTTAATTAATTTTACAATTACTCCTCTCGCGCTGCGCGCTCGCACTGAGGGGTCCGCGGAAAGGAAGAAAAAGGTAACGCGAATATAAAGGATTTCCGTCGCGCGCGAGACTCGCCGCTTGGAAAAATACGACAAAATGCCGGCACGCAAAAAACGGCCTAGACAAACAGAGCGTAAAGTCGAGTATCGCTAACGTAAGGTAAGGAATAGTCCAAGTTCGCGACTTCGGGTTTGAACAATTGTTACAGCAATACGGTTTGGTATATTTCGGCTTATGGCTAATGTGTGGTCACTCAGATTGCCCGAGGTGTGGTTCCTAAAATAAAGCAGATGTAGTACATTGTGATTTAAGTTCTTTTCAGAAAAAAAGAGTGGAATCAGGGCACCTAAGTAGCTGATGCAATATAAACGATTTCAATCCATCGTGTACGAACCGTTGTGAAGGACAAAAATCGAAAAATTTTAAAGTCTACATTGTTACTATTGGATCTAGGTTATTCTATTATATACGCTAGCTAGTGCCATAGTTTTCCTAGCAGATAATTTGGCGATAATATCTGCTAGGACTATGCCAATAAAAAATAATAATAATAAAATAAATGCGATTATTAATACAAACGCGCATTGCATAAAATACATAAATAACACGTACCAATACAGAAAATTGATACTCTTTCAACAAAGAACAACGTACCACTGGCAGGAAAACTTTCATCAAAATATTACGTGTAGACTTGCTGCAATTTCATATTCAGACATTTTCAACTAAAGAACCGGCTCTTGGTCTTTCTTTAGCAAAAACAAAATAATAAAGCAAACTAAAGCTCATGTAACAGCGAAAAAGAATAATTACAACGTTGTAAACACACGTATGTTCGCGTCTAAGGAGGAATATGCGAGCAAATATTTCCGAGAGAAAAAGGCAGGACGTAACACGAGACGGTATCCTTTCTCATATTCGAGTCGCCACCAAACTTCGCCTCCGTCCCCCCTCCGCCCCCCACTCCCCCTGTCGTCTCCGCATTTTTTCCGGACCTCGTGAGCGAGGAATGATGAAATTTTCCTCGGCGAGAGACAGCGCATATCCTCTCTCGTCCCTTTTAGATTTTTTTGCCGGTCTGGCCGCGTCTCAATTATAGAAAGGCTTGCTTCGACTGCCACGGACGAATTCCAATTAGTCAGTGGCCGGCCCGTGTCGCGGGGTTCCCCGCCATCCCCGTATGGGGTTTCCCGGATTCTGTACGAGTTCCTTTCATGGCGCGACTCGTTCATTTGCCTTTCCTCCTGCCTTCTCTCTCTCTCTCTCTCTCTCTCCCTCTATATATATCCCACAATTTTCTTCCTCTTTTCATCTCTCGTTTCACTTCTATTCGTCCAATCCTGGTCCTCGGATTCTTTCTCTCGCTTTCACTCTTTATCCAGGTAGGGTCACTCGTTCGTCCTCTCCCTCTCACTTCCGAGGATACGATTCTCTATTCGCGTCTCCTTCTCACTCTCCCATCTCCCTTTTCGCGTTCTCGTTTCGTGCGCTTGGATTATCAGGGGCGTCAAAGCTAAAGCTACGAAGTTGGTTCAAACGGGGTGCGAGAACAAAATACGCAGCTCCGTTCACCGACAGAGATCCCACCGTCACAAAACCGGGCTGCGTGACACAGTCGCAAAGAAAAGAGATGACGATTTCGATACGAGGGTTATTATCTGTCCCATGGTCGCCTAATTGCTGTACGCTTATAATGCAATGCCTCGCTTTGTTCTCGGCACTTTGTACGCGGTGGGTATTCGCCGCGTGAATTCCATTTTTAAGTGAGGAATGTAATAATGTGTGGATACAGTTATTACTGGTGCTTTTTCAGTTCGGCCGCGCAAGCTTGGGATTTTAGCAGAAATTTGATTGGAGCGGTCTTCGAACTGTACGAGGACAGTGGATATTTTTTCCTGAAATCTGGTATTGATGGGCGAATGCTTTGATCGTGATCGAGATATAAAACGGGCGTGTTCATTACGCTAATGGAGTTTTGTACGAATGCGACAGAGGCGTCTAATTTTGTTACGAAAAAGTAAAATTGGGATTTTCAGTAACGGCGAACGTGTAACATCTTTAGAAATGACAGGGATTTTAGCATTGTAAACTAACAGCACGTGGTTTGATACTGTTGTATGTTTCACGATTAGGAAAAAGTCTTTTGGTCATTACACTGTTACTCCCTTACTGGAGTCCATTAAAGACTTAATAATTAGCATTTTAAAAAGAAATTGGAGAAAGATATTGAAATGGTTTAATACATTTGTTGTTTACCGTTGATGCCTGTTTAATCCTGTACAAACGTTAGTTCTTGTTTCTTGACATTCACTTTTTTAGAAAAGGAAAATATTGTCTGTTTATTGTCAAAATTATTGTCTAGTCCATGCAATATTTAATAAGTACATCACATATAATACATCATCACTAAACTATCGAGTAAAGTCCATCAATTTTATTATTCGTACATAGAAGTAATTTTCATGTTCGTATTCAGGAGTTCCAAAAGTTTGAGGTCGGGTCAGTGGGTGCAGCAACAGTTGGGTCGGCCTCCAGGCTGCAGGCGTCAGTGGTACCAACCACCGATCGCTCGCAGGGATCGTTTCGTTCGGATCCTCATATTCCTGGCATGACCGACGGAAAAGCGAGAGCAAAAAGGAGAGAAAGATAGAGAGAGAAAGAGATAGAGCGAGGGGGGGTAGAAATAAATAGCGAGACAGACAGACATGGAAATATAGAATGGAAGAGCAAGAGAGACATTTCATAGAGCCTAGTAGACAGATGAGAGTCAACCTTTAATATGCCGTTTGAATCAGTGCTTTATACAACGTTACGTAGAAATAGCTTCAGGCTTGACGTGTTTGCATTTGAGCGAGCCAGGAGTATTGGATGCATATGTTAATCAGCAATATGGCGCCGAGTTGATATTAGCCCATACTATCGCGACGCAACCTGCCACCACCACACTGACACGTCTTACTCCCTCCGCCCCCATTTGTGCTCTAACTAGGTTATTCTAGGAAATCGTCTTTTAATTAGTAACTGTTATGCATCCTTTTGCTATTTTTAATCCAATTAACATTGCACAAAATATCTTTTATCCTAAAATCAACGGTAATTTTTCATTTTTCTAACTGTAGTTCAGGTTTGTTTTCATACGAATGTATTGTTAATTCTTCTTGTTACTCGACAACTTTATTGAGTACAGAGATCTTTAAAGAGGAGAGCGATTAAAGTTAAGTAATAATGACATGCGTGACCTAACCTTATATAATCCTGCAATTAACTTTAACTGATTAGACTTCGAAGCCAGTTATCGCAACTCTTTTCTAGTCCCTTGTACAGGCTTATATTTTTTTAATTAATTTTAATCTATCACGAATCCCTCCGACACGATCTTCCTTTTTTCGAAAATTTTTCAAATTCATCCATCCATTACATTCTGACTTCGAATAAATATCACATAATCTTTTTTTTCGTATTAAATTTTTTAATGAATTTGATTAGCAACGAAATCAGTCGTTCAAAATAATGTCACTTTCTATAAAAAGTGATGATACAAATTCCAATACAAGAAGGCGAGTTTGGCGAGGAAAGAGACTCAGACTTTGTCTTTCTCCATGTACCAACATTACGCATAGTATTTGGGTGCATTCTCGCCTATCTCCGATCTCTGATTTGCGATTTGCGATTCCGACCGCGCGACTCGAACTTTATCGTAGCTCGTACCAACCCGATGGTGCATGAACTCTATTCTCTCTCTCGTGCCCTCTCACCATTTCAATCACGCTTGATCCTCGGTCTCTTTCTCACGAATTTGCGATATGCGTGCGTACAGCATATGCACTGTTTCAAAAGCGGTAGCGCGAGATATGTCGCGCTACTGTTTCGACTTGCAAATATATCGTATATTGCATCGAATTCCAGGTGCGATATAGAATATGTTTAGAGTTTGAAATTTTGTTTTTCCATGCATACGCTACTTTATTAATGAAATCTTAATTTGTGTTGTAAATTTCGAATTGCAGTTGAGATGACCTTGCGAAAAAAGTGTTGTTAGGTCAACCGTATTACAGTCTACATGACCATTATACTGATTGAAACGATCATTTTTATTGTTGGTACAGTCTTGAAGTCGATGTCGTCGGCAAATTTAGGTCCATGACCTAGCTTATAATTCCACCTATTTATTTTTGTAGAATATTCATGATACACTTGACCAGAAATAACGCAAATGCACGAAAACGATTTTTTTTAATTCGTTTTAAATCAACCTGAATAATTTCGACATGGAGAACTACGTAGCAAATCTCGCATGTAATTAAAACCGATCACATTCAGTCGTGCTGTTCCCGGAATGGTAACGAACGGTCCACGACACAAGAAAAAAAGAAGAGGCTTTTCATACACGATAGGCAGGGTGATGCGTAGCCGTGGGTTACTGGGGTTGTAGAGCGTTCGAATTGGAATCCCGATATGCAACGGGGTTGCGATTATATGCATTGTCTCGCGGAATTCGGAAGCATGCAATCTGACGTAATGTGCATTCGGGGATGCGCCCGCTGGCAATGGACTTGCATACTAAACGCAGTTATTCGGTTCCTTCTGGCCCTTAGCGGCGCTTGGCATATGCAAAGTTTTGCGCATCGCTTGCTCGCTATTTCATAAGTTTATGAAATACAGGCCTTAAGCTGCTCTCGAAAAATCTGTACGTCGTCCCTCGCCGTATTTTCGGGTAAGCTACTTTTGATGGGTTTTTGGTGCTGCTAGAGAGATGGAAGAAGAATCGTTTCATTTAATGTTTTGAACTTTCCCACCTTTGTATAAAATATGCTCAGGTATTCCCTATCGATATCATTGATTTATGTTATCAATTGTCAATGACTATAAAATGTCAATGACAAAAGATAAGATCAGATAATAATCACCTGGACTGAGTGGATGCAGTACGAAGCCTTGTAAGTTCTGATGTTGACATTGGCTTTACCTGCCACTTCTTATTTGAACTGAATAGACATCAAGATCGACGCTGGTGAATCGAGAAGCGAATTTTCTCGAATCCTTACCGCAAATCATTCACGTCGATGGCTCCAAATTGAACGGGAATAAGAAATCCATAAGGGAGCATCCTTTGCCGATTAGTCGTCTCGTCTACTTTGATCGGTCTTGCGTCAAAAGTCGTTCCCTCCATTTTCAAACGTCGTCGACGTCGCTGCGGTGAAGTTCAATCAGAAGAGCAAATCTTCAGCGCCGACTACGGCGCGAGCTTCGATAAATTCGTCAGACGCTGTTGAACGCGGATTACCTGCCGTTTAATTTCCGTTAAGTAGACGAATATTTGAACGAGCAAGGCGAGGGACCGACGATTTGAAACGCGGCTTTTCATCTCTGCTGATTTCTTTTTTTTTAAGAAACAGTCAATTGACTTACTTTAGCAAGTAAATCGTTAAAGTGCAATTCGTCATGTGAGGTCGATGTACTGCCCCGACCTACAAAAATAAGTTTTAAGATACATTAGGTTTTACCACCTTATAATTTAGTCTTTATTATTTTCTTTTCTTTAAAAAATATCTTTTGATATATAATATGATGCTATTTAGTTACCTTCCTAAAATGAAATAATAGATGAAGATCCTTCCTTATCACATCACGCCCTCTCATTTGTTTCTAACACCTACGATTATCGATGAACCAGTACAGATTCTTTCTATTTATTCCGCTGGCAAGAGTTTGAACCAAAAGTTTTTAGACAATGAATATGTTGGGTTACCAACAGTATGTTGGTAGGTAGCGTAGGTTTTTTTGTAGCTTTCCTATACCACCGCATACGAATGTGGGTACAAAAGGGGTAATGTCAACTGCAGGTGCAACTGGAGGACCGGCATCGGAAGGTTACTGAACCGAACCACCTGGATCAGACGTGAATTGTCATAAAGCCGGTGGCAATAATCAATAAAAAAGGGAATACTAATTTAAACAATGATAAAAAAAAATAATTAAAATAAGTGCATGATGCATTCAAAGTATTAGATTTGTGAATTTTCTTCGTGTAAAATAAATATCATGCCACGAAACTATACAGCACGCCATTATTTATATAAAAGCGATAATTGCGAGACGACAATCGTCGACTTCACGGTTCTTGAAGAGAGTCAATAAGCAATATGGCCGACGATAGATACGTAAATTCTCCAAGGACACTTGATATTTCCGCAAGGAAGAAGAGATTACTTCATGCGAATCGGGTGAAATGACCCTTGAAAGCCGCTATACGTCGAGGAGGAAGCGTACTCGATCGGCCCCGCCGCCATTACATATTCTTCGGTTGGTATGTGCGACTAGACGCTCTTAAAATCCCGGCCAGAAATCGTGCGGGCCTTCCGCCTAAACCCTTTTACGGAATATGTCGAAAAGGATATTCCATTATAACCCTTCGATAGACGTTTCTAAAAGGTCCCGAATAATATCTCTCGGAAGGGCGTGACTGAGTGCTCGAACTTTTCACTTAGGTGCTAAATGGAAACACGTTTTGCGCTTTTAAGTCCATTTGTTTCGGTTAATCACTGTCAATTTTCTTCGCTCTGTAATATTATGTTAATAATAGCCTAATTTATATCGATTACTTCGAATAAGTTATTCTACTATGGAGTCTGTTGATTGATGCATTGCCTCTTAGTTTACTGAAAAATAATTTGAAACAGGCATTTTCTATCTAAGAGCGACATCCTAATTGCAAGTATTCGCAAATGTATTGAACCTAAAATATTCAAAACTTATTAAAATATCAATGCCAAGTTCAATTGCATGGTGATCATAAATTCTTCAACAAATCCACTGGCGGAAAACTGCCGTTCGCCGGAGGCGAATCATGAAGTCGAATAGAGTCCGCGTTTGATATAAAAGAGTCCATAGGCCCTCGAATCCCTCGAAAAAGCCGCTAAATCACCCGTGGCGAGGGTATACCGACCGACCACGCGGAGAGATTTGTGTGCTTGTAACGTCGAGCCAGGCCGATGTTTCGCGAACGATTGGGCGGGATAAAAGGGATGCTGCATCGAATCCCTCGGACCGATATTTCTTTTCGAGAGTACTAACGAGACCACTTGACTCGCGGTTTCGCCACCGCGTAAAAGTCCCATATACCCGTTTTTACCAATTGCCAGGAGGAAACATCCGAAACGGATCTCCAAGATCTGACATTACAATTTATCTTTCGTTGGATATCACGATGGGGAGTTGTCGTTTTAAGGTGATAACGCGATATTGTCCGTTTTGACAGATCCTGATTATGGGCCCAATAATAATGGATCGCTCTTGATCTGACCATAATGGAAAAATGGCCCTGTGCTAATTGGACCATTATTATTTAGGATACACCTTTGTTACCACGTAATAAGCTATCATTAGTTATCATAAATGATCTGTCTTGCATGCCGATTCAATTCCGTTGCAAAAGGATACGACGACATAATCTCTCCATGTTAACATTATAATTTCGACATTTGTTTCATTCGCCGTCCTTAATGACGTTCGCGATCGTTCCCACGTGGGATTCGCGAGGCATTTAACCGAGAACATCAGTTCGTCATCGTCCTGTGAACCTGCGTCAGCGAGTTGCATATCGGCATAAACTATGATTATTTCCCATTGCGCGAGTGGGAGGTATTTATTTCGTGTCGGCGACACAGCAGTCGGAACGAAGCGTCCGGTACATTGACTGCGCACTAATGAACGAAAGGCATTCGCGAAACGGCTAAGGTGGGTAGGCGATGTTGAGCGATCTAGTCCTGACTCATTATAATTAATTAGATATATAATGATTGTCGCCGGCTTCCGCAAAAAGAGCGAGGATGAGCGAGCTGAGACGCGCAGGAGCTACTTATCCCAAGACTTCACGCGCGACGATCTTTACGCTCGGCTTATCGGTAGATCGTTAAGTCGCACGCGGGACAAGTGGGTACGATTATTTCAAAGTTTATTAAAAACTTCTCTTCATCATTTAAGCGACATCGCCGGCGTTAAAAACATCGAGGAAATTGTATTTCTGACGCTCCTGGAGAATCGTCCAAATGAGAAACTGAGTGACGTTCTAAATACCGGATTTAATTATTTTTATAACTATAGTTGCGAATATCATTTTATAATCATTTGTCGTTATTATTTTTAATGATATCATTATAATATTAGACCATTAAGAATTCGAATCATGTACCTAAGAAGTAACTAGTGCTCGCTCTAGACTCCTGATGTTCATCAATAGGTTTCATAGTATGCGCATGGTCGAATTGAGACCTTGAAATCTAGAAGTGACAGATATTATTCCTGATGTCTTTTTTATTTTACGAGGATTGATTAACTGTCGTGTCTCTTAGTATTCCCAAATCGGAGTTTTCAACATCCAAAGATGCAATTTTTTAGAAAGCCATAAGTTGCAAATGAGATGCGATCCTAAATAGAAAAGGCAGGGGGAAGAGTGAGCGAAAGAAGGAAAAAGTTGCGCGAATATGCGCATCGTTTGACAAAGTGCCCTCACCTATATATCCCCGTTTCTGCGAAATTGGAATTTCGAAGTGGATCTCGCAAGACCGAATGATATAGGAGCCATTTCCCGTGACACCTTGAAATAGACTTCACGGTATTACTATGCCGCGAGACACGCGAAATTTCTCGAACGGATAGGCCACAGTGCTACCATGGCTGTTGAAATTGGTTATATTGGAAATTATTCAAAACGTATGATTTTCCCATTTCCCGCGTAGTCATAAGTTTTGTTTGGTGATTTGTATGCATCAATTATTCCGTCGTCACCGTGAATTACATTTTTATGACTTTGCGAATATTCGGGCATATGTTGATCTGTACAGACACTTCCAATTCCTGATTGGTCACATCATCTATCACGTGTAGTGATTTGTCGACGGAATTCTTTTCAATGGATTATATACTTGAAAAATTCTGTTTCAATTGAATGGAGAATCGATGTTGACAAGTCGGTCCACTTACTTTCTTATTTAGCAGTTATTTTATTGCCTTCTAGAATTGCGAACTCGCCTTATGCATATCAGGTCTGCATGAGAATATCTTAATAAAAATGGGCTTCTTCTATTATTCAATATATATTCTCACGTCCTTCGTTCGCTCGTGTAGAATATAGGTTTTACGTCAATATTAAATGATGTAATAAGTGCAGCAATAGCGGCTGATGATTCGTTCCGTGTATTAGATATTTCATAAGCAGGATACGTCTATCATAAATCTACGGAGATTAGTTTGTTATCGAGCCGCATGATTCATTGATGTTTCAGAGGGTGAAAATAAATTCGTCTGCCGAGAAAAGCGATCAGCGAGGCAGAGATCGATCACTGGTCATCGTATCAGAGCGTCCCCTAGGAGTCAATCCAATCGCCTAGATACATTTTCATCGATATTGTTATTTTATCGGCAGCATTAATTCGTCATTCATAATATTTAATATTTCAATACATTATTATCAGCGCGTATGTTTGTTTTGATGATTTATTGAGATTCCGTTGGTGCATTACTTATATCTGTTTTATTGTTTTGCCGGTATTATTGAAATATATTAAAATTGAATATTTTTAACAATTCTCATTGTATTACTGTTTGAATTGTATTTTTTGTTGAACCGTCATTGGGTTCCAATATTCATTAACTTTTCATTTTTTAGTTTTCTTTGTTTAAATCAAGTAATTTTCATTTTAAAAGCATTTTCCGTTTTTTAGCAATTTTTATTTTCTTTTTTTAAAGCTTTTTTCTGTTCTTTTTTAAAGCATTTTTTCGTTTCTTTTTTGTAAGCATTTTTTTCGTTTTCATTTCTGCAGCATTTTAACAAAAAATTGTCTTTTTTAAGCATTTTTGTGTAACAATTTTTCGTCTTCTTTTTTAAAGCAATTATCGACACTTTTAAATCATTTTTCGTCACATTTAAAACATTTTTCGTCTTTTTAAAATTATTTTTCGTGTTTCTATAACAATTTTATACGTAAGATTTATTTGTTTGTTTTTATACATATATTGTCGGCTTAGGTTATTAGATTATTATATGCATAAAACTCTCTAATTCTCTTATGAATAGGGGCACATACATACATGAACATTTTTTAAATTTACTTGAAAATAAATAAATAATGTTTTTTTATTTAATGTAGAATTTTATAGAAACATTATACAAAAATTTTAGTATATACACTAAAGTTTATATTATACAACTTTTATTTTACTATTTGATATTTCAATTTTATAGTGAAAACATTTTTTTTACTTAACTCCCAGCAAACAATCACAGAAGTTATGTCACAGTTATATAATAGTTACATTAAAATGTCGCCTCAAAATTGGCACAGTTACATAACAGTGATTGCGACGTAATAGTTACATCCCAGTCAACAATCACAGAAGTTATGTCACAATTATGTAACAGTTACATCAAAATGTCCGCTTCCAAATTGTCACAGTTACATAACAGGAATAGTTACATAGCCATTACGTCACAATTCCTATTATGTATAACTGTGACAATTTGGAGGCGGACATTTTAATGTAACTATTACATAACTGTGACATAACTTCTGTGATTGTTTGCTGGGCTATATACTGCTTATATTTGTGAAGATGGTAATGTTCTTGAAAATTTGTGTATTCGAAAATGATGTACAAATAACCATTTTAAATATATACGACCGAACGAAGTAATTTATAATTGCATTATTCACGTGTCTAACAATATTGATTTTGTTCTAAAATACATAACGTTTGTATAATTGTAGACGAATTATTTTTAAAGATTTCTTTTTTAATGACCTTCAGTATTTATTACAATTTATTATAATTTTTTATAATTTTTCATAATTTCTTATAATAATTCTGTTAAAATACATAATTTTTTTTACATTTTTATGTTTATGCAAATGTTCTAAAATATAAATAAACCCACTAAGTTCGCGTCGTGAATTCAAAGGAGAATAAATATTATTGTTATGTATCTTGTTTACATTTTTTCAATAAAATATCATGAAAATGTAAGAAGTGAATAAATATAAGTAAAAATTAAATAACTAAAATTAAAATGTAAACTAGGGGCTTCGCCCCTGCGGCCTTCGGCCGCCAACCCCACCGGGGGCTCCGCCCCCTGGACCCCTGGCGCCCTTCGCTTCGCTCGCAATTTTTTGTCACTAAATTCAGAAAAATATGGAAGTTTAAAGTTTATCAACGTTTTTTGTTCACCCCCCCCCCCCCTCCATTTTACTATGGATATATTCCAAAATCTAATCAGATCTAAGTTTAG